>JAPMOR010121036.1:320373-346039 GCA_026543865.1 Argiope aurantia | reverse complement strand
TTGAGAAGAAAAAAGACATGCTTCAGGCGTCAATCTTAAAGTATAACAAAAAGAAAATATTAATATTAGTATTTGCATTTCCAAAGTAAAATTTTATAACGGGGAAAACAGAAAAAATATTACAACTCAGATGCTATTTACTGTGTACCAAATGTGGCCGATTTAGACTTAATGTACCCCGAAGTTATTTAAGATACATTCACTTTATATTGATGGCAAATAAGATTTCCAAAAAGCTACTGTGTTAAACTGAAATACAGTTAAAAAGTACATAAGTAATGAAATTAATTTTTAACTCAAAATCAATTTTATTCATAATAATAATGTAAATTCTGGCTAAAATGGAGATCATAAGCTATAGCCTGTTATTCATATGTAAATCTGCTATTCTATAAGATGGCCTTATACAGTGGATTTTATCATCCAAGAATATGATTCCAAGTTTTTTTGTTGTTTTTTTCATAGCAAGTAATTTCTTGATTAATTTTTATATCAAGAGAAAATACTTTAAAAAAACATCATTATTTGGTACAATTGTTTAAAAAAATCTGATATCATTCATTCATTGCAACAAAAATCTGATGCATATTTAGTTCTATTAGGGTAAATTGAGCAGCAAACACATTAAATATATGTCTTAAACAAGAATAATAAATTATCAAAGATAAATTTCAAATAGTTTTTAAAAAAATTAATTTTTTAAGAAGTTTATATATGGTTATGTTTTACTGAATAATTTAAAAATAAATAGAAAAAAGTATTATATATAAGTAGAAAATTGGTCAATAATAAATACTTGATTTTTTTTTCTTTATAAAATAATAAATTAAGATTATTTATCCATTCAATAAAAATTACAAAAATATGTTATTACATTTGGTTTGTTATTAGTGTTAAGAAGCAGATTAAAAAGTTTGATTTTGAAATTCTTGTATTTCTATTTAAAAACTGCAAGTAAAAATCATAGCATTATACAAGTATACTCAGCATACTCATTTCCAAAGTGTTTGTATATACATATAAAATGTTTAAGTGCTTATTTATCAAAATTTACCATTTATATTGAAAGGTATAGATATATAGAAGAATACATACACAGTTTCTAAATTTTTATAAAGTTTGTACAATACTTTATGTCCTCTCTTTAATTAGTGTCATTAATATTGCACAAATATTGCAGATTGAATTCTGAGAAATATATGAGAGAAATCTCATTTTGTCTTATATGAAATAGCATTTTTTTTAAAAGGATTGTTTTTGAAAAGTAAGCAGTAATATGTTCATTACGTGTTTGACATTTATAACAATCATATGATCGTAGTAATAACTACACTTAAATAAAATAGCCATCGATAAAATTAAATATAATGCAGAATTCATAAAAATGATTTGGCACCATCTTAGGTTTGCTTGTTGACAACAAGTAAACAACGTGAGAGCCAAAGCAATCTAAATGCTAATCTAACATTTATCGTTAGTTCGGAATCGCATCGAAGTTTCGCCGATCGATAGTGATTCGGCAAGCCGAGAAACGGACGGGGTGAGACGGCAATGGGTAGCCCACCGGCCGGTAGAGGAATGGTAGCATTTATATCATTCCACCTCTCACGTTGTTTTCAAAAATCAGATTTGTTTCATCAAGATCAAGATTTCACAGCAATTGAAACAGTTTAAGAAACTTACCTGAACTAGATAGTTTGACAGAGGACCGATGCACATATCCATCTTTATGTATCAATAAATGTGAAGTATCGCTTAGGCAATAACACGAACTACTGTCCGAATTCCATTCATTCACCATACATTTAGCTGCCTGAAAACACACAGCCCAAGCTTGTTCCTCACTTAGAGCAGCACTAAAAGATTGTAAAATCGTCGATAAACGTAAACAACCGTTCGAATCCAACGAGCAACGGGAAAACTTCTTACAGTCACCCGCCATATTGCTGCTCTGCAGTGGTTTACGATACCGCCGTTGAACTGCACATGCGAATTGGCTTCACAGCAACGACAGAGATGAGAATAAGGATTGGAGGAAAATTATGAAAGTCCTTCCCATTCGGTGCTCACCAGGGGGCAGCACATTATTTAAACCTTGCTGTTCTGATCGTCTGAGCCCTAAATTCTGTTTGATCATTAGTATTCGGTTTCGATATTCGATAAAAGGTGTCATTTTTTACAATTTGTTATTTTTTGTTCGAATTATCATATTTGCTAGATAATGTTCACTCTTTTCAGTGAAGAAGATGAATAAAATTAATACAAATGAAATGTATTAAATATAATACTTTTAAAGTGGGTATAGTAGATATGGAGTGTTGAAAAAAGCATTTTTATTTGTTTCAACAAACTCAGTTCGATATAATATTTAGCAACGAGCATAAAAATGTATGTCAGAAATTAAATGTTCGGGTTTTTTTTTTTCGATACAAATGTTTAGTCAAGTACAAAGAATAAAGTTATATATTTATATATATTGCTTTTCTATTCATGGTTTCTGCGTCAGTATTATTATTACAGTTATTCACTGTATTTAAATAGCATAGGATAAAAAAGGAATAAAACGCTACAAAATTCTGCTTAATTTTTATTTATTAATTTTTAAACTAAAAGGAATGATACAAAAATATAGAGAATGCATTCTTATCTATTTGCTTTTTAAATTTAAACAAAAATAATAGGAATTTGGAAGGAAATGTATAAATACACAATATAACAAAAAAATTTAAAGCCTTTTTCATAAAAAGAAAAAAGTAGTAATAAACTTCATTAGCTCTTAAATTGCATATAACGTAATGGCATATAACGTATTGTTGAAGCATTATTTTATTTAAATTGACTATTTTTAAAATTCTACATTTCCTCCTGAAAATTAAATGATTAAATAAGTAAATAAAGATAATGAAATCTTCAATAAGTCCATATATCGAATTTCAATGTTAGAATGCACGACACATCATCTAAATTTTATTTTTCCTTTAACAATAAAGCTGTTTCATTTTTCTCGTTGTTATTTAGTTGGTTTTAAATTAGTTAGATTTAGTTAGTTAATTACTTCAAACTTTAGCCTAAGCTTTATAAGATTCCTTAATTTAATTAAATTATTATAACACTTATTTGTTTTTAAATCAACCCACTACATTCCAAGATTGATTAGTTGATTGTGTTTTAACTGAATGCATTGTCTAAGGACAATTTGAGGAAAATATATATGGTTTAAAAACAAATAAATTTGATTAAAAAAAGTCATGCTTTTATTTAAATATCCTAATATTTTCTAAACAGAAAATGTCTGCTATTTTTAGAAAAATATAAAGTTTCTTTTAATTGTAATCTTTTTTTTTTGTACTTTTTAATTTACATTTATATTTTATTATTATAAAATATTATGAAATCGGAAAAAAATTGTTTCTCAGTTGCATTTATAGGTAGCGCTATTATATTATATCAAAATTAAATTAAATTTATGGATTGAATAATAATTAAATTCTGAAAACATGAAAATAATGCATTGACATTAATAACACCTAATTGTACTAAATTTCAGAAATCTAATATATCAGAAATCTAATATATCAGAAAATGAGCTAAAAATCCATCTTCATAAACACGAAATAAGCTAAATTTAATAAGAGTTTGCAAAAAATTTTTAAGAAACTATTAGTCCTTTTTCAGCCACCTGTTGCTTTGGTTATAAACACAGAGTCAAAATTTTATGTTGTTACATATCTTAAAATTTTATATTAGAAAAAATGAGAAATCTTTTTCTTTTTTTTTTATTTCGGACTAAACCCATTGAAGAAAATCATTAAATTTGAATTTTTTTTAAATTCGTTTTGTTTATCAACACATATTTTAATAATATACCAACAGAGTGGTTTACCCAAAACTTTCTAGCACTCTCTATAAATGTACTCGTATATTATTAGCTTCATTCATCGTCCAATAATAGCTACGAAAGAACCTATTAGCGCTCGATATTTGGTCACTGAAATACGGTTGATATACAAGTACTAACATGATGTAGTAATTTGGATGCTTTTTTTTTCCCCGACTGATTGTGGTCAAAATATGACATAGAATTACAATTCCAGTCACAAAACCGCATACCGAATTTCATATATTTAAGTCAATCTCGATTTTTAATTATCACGTCTATATGCTTGCGAAAGTACAGACAGACAAACAGTCAACTCCTTGACGGATTTGATTCCAAATTCGATACTATCTATTGTTTATACCTATTTGATATGTACTCGTTGCAAATTCGTGTATTAAATTTCTAACTCTTGTCGTTTTGTAGTTATGTAGCTTCGTTATTTAGTTCTTTTTGTAGTGTTAACTTACATTCGGACAGTCGGATAAACAGATTTCTTCGGAATGAATTTAGTTCAAAATTTGATCGAAATCTACAAATGTGGTGTAAGCACCATGTACAAAATATTATTTGGCGATCTCAAACCGTTTTCCAGTTATTGTGTTTACAGACAAACAAACGTATAGATATAATTTTTTTAAATGTGTTTTTTAAACTTATAGAGGTCTGAAAAATTTAAATATGTCAAAATCTCGAGTTCGAATTTTCTTATGATTATTTCGTATACTCGCGAGTGAAAAAAATAATTCATCACTATAATTTTTGTTTTTATAAATCTTGGTAAATATCATAAAAGCGTGATTATTAATTTAAAAAGAGACAGTACACAAGCTTTCAAAATAACAACCGTTAGAATTTATACAAAAGCTCTTGTTTAGCATTTTTGTAAAAAATTATTCCTGCTTTCAGTTTTTTTTATTTCTTAAATTCTACTTATAAAATATCCCAGATGAAGTAAATGAACTAATAATGATACCAGTAACACTTCCACACACGCATACAACAGCTGACTCTAACTTTTATATTCTGCAACAACCATTTTTGATACTTGTTTCCTCTTTTATAATAAGAAGTTATTTATTTTATCATATGAAATGCATTTTACTTGATTATTAAATTGAAAAAGTTTTTCAAATATTCTAAACTTATACAAGAATCTTTCATTCGTTAAATTTTGAAGGAAAAAAATCAGCAAGTTTGGCGTAGCAAGTAATTGATTGATCTTTAATTGATCATGTAATTTTCAAGGTTAAGAATTTTTTAAATAATTTCCAACAAGCTTGCAAATTCTTTATTTTTAAGAATTAATTTCTAATAAATCATTTAAGCTTCAATGGAGTCAGCACATGCGCGTTTTATAGTCAATTCATCAGAACAGCAAAGCAAACGTATCTGCACGTCATATGACATTTCATTGTAAATTACCTGACACTGACTTGTGACATCACATATTTTTCACTCTTTCTTCTATAAAATGCATAACAAATTTTGAATAAATTCAGAAAGACATACTTGTTATTTTCTGAATAAGTACGAATCAGCTCCATTTGGATGAATTGGGCACACTTGATATGTGTCATCTGAATTCTATTCTTCTATATACTATTATTTAACTTGGCCTGTTTCATATTATTTGTGAAGATGGAAATTCGTTATCAAATTTTCTCTTACTTATCAGCACACTATAATTTTGAAAATGTGGCAGTTCATGTCTTATTGATGATAATGCTACATTTCAAAATCTCCAGAGCATAATTATTTGTTGATAGATTAATATTATTAAATTTTAATTAAATATATTAATATAATATCAGTCATGGTTTTTTTTAATATAGGCAGAGTCATGTGATTGTGAATTTCAGAAAAATGATCTTAAGATTCTATAATATTTATAATTATTAATTATAATTTGAAAAGAAGAAAAAATAATAAAAATTGAAACACAAAATCATCATTCGCTATATTAAAAAAAAATTACTATTAAAACATTAAGAAAGGCATTTGTAAGCCATATTTGTAGAAACTGTAGGATTTCATACTGTCTTAAATAATACAGATGGAGATCTGAAAAATATTGATTTTTTAAAAATTAAATCCTGAAAAGAAGAAAGCTCTTCAATTTCTTTCCGATATGAAATCCTAATTTTTATAATTTCATTTAATAATCATATAAAACTTGATAAACACTTAACTTCTAAAAAGCATATCAGAAATATTAAGCGGGATTACAAAAGGAGCTAAAGCTAAACTATACCCAATATTGAATACTATACTCCATGTTTTCAAATAAAAATAATGTTTTTCATGTACAAGACTATGCAAAGAGTGCTTATTTCATATACAGCCTCCATTTAGTTGCATGCAGTCAAAACTTTAACCAATAGAAATACTACCAAAACAGACCCGCTTTACCACAGCTCTTAGACGATTAATACCAATCTTAGTGATCCAATCTTAGACGATTAATACCACCATATAAAATTCGTTCTTTTTTATTTTTGATTAAATTTTTAATTAATTTCAACAATTATTGCATTACTGAACTTAGTAAAGCACAATCATTTTTTATATGTAATGTCATTGTTAAGTCATTTTCTTCCATCCAACTTCATGACCAGATGTTAAAAATTTTGAGTTCGTGCACTCCTCTCACATTCCTCAAATCGGCAAAAACAAAAGTAGAAATCATTTTAATAAATGTTTTTTATTGCACGTAAATTCTTAACACACTAATTTTGATAAGTGAGTTCCAAAAAGAAATTAATGTAAAAGAAATTTGAATCTCTTATCTGAAACATCGTTCAGTTATAATATTTTAGACTTAATTCGTCTATATTAGTTTTATTTTTAAAAATTTCTACTTAATTATAGAGAAGAAATAACATACACACTAACAATGTATTTAATACCGAACTTGGATATAAATCAACTAAAACTATTGTTGTAAAACATACTTAAAATTTATCTAAAAAATTAATACAATTAGAGAAAGTTTGTAAAGAAATAAGACTGATATTACAGAATAGCTTAATTTTTTAATTTTAAAACGGTGTAAAAATATTTTGTGCTATAATATGCTTTGAAGATATTCAAGAAGAATGACAAAAAAAATTTTAGCCATCGAAAAAAAGTATTTTTTTACATTTTGAATTGCTCTTTATTAGTGAACTACTGCTATTAAAAAGTAATTGCAAATCCGGAAGTTCTAGATCTAATGGTCTGCCCTATAGAGCATTTTGAACAATTTTTATATAATCCACATCATAAATTGCTGATAGTATGCTAGCTTATAAGCATTATTATATTTAAAAAATCTTGCTATTATATACTTAGGCATTGATATATGCATATATATCTACATAAATATATTCTATAAAAATGCATAATCAAGCAATATCGGATTTTTTTTTTTGACATTTCAAAATATGAAACTGAATTGAATTACATTTCAAAGATACTTTTCAAAAAGCGGAAATGGTTTCAATATATGATGAATAAAAAACATATGATGCTTCTAATTCTGGACCTCAGAAACTTCGATTAAACTAATAAGAAAGATAAGTTGAAAAAAAAATGGAATAATATACAAAGAATAAAGAATAAAATGTAAAAAAGTAAAAGTAAGCTGGGTTAACTTTTTAAGTCTTCGGTGAAACATGCCAAATTTTACATATATCCTTTTTAAATCTCCATTTGAGTGTAAGACTTGAAATGGGGTTCTTCTTTTGATATATACATTTAAATGAAAGTACTTACTTTTAAAGCCATCTGTAAGCTTTGTCAAATTAACATAAGATCATCTTACAAGAACTCAAGTCGAATTACAATTCGTTATGCTCCAATTGCCATCGTTTTTAAGGAAGATAGATGTTTCAAGTTTTTATTTCGTAAATTATCGTCTGCGAGAATGAATCTTAAAATTATTTTTTTTTCTTGATAATAAAGCCGCCAAAATTATCAGCTTAATGTTGAAATTTCCCAAATTTGTTTAGAATCGTTTTGACCCGAGAATAGTATGGGAGGAAAATTAGAAATATTTTCCCCATAATTTTTCATATATTAACTTATCTTTAAGAATATGCAGACGATTCGATTAAAATCCACAATTTATTATTACTTAATGGCGTCAATTTAAATTCCCTGATTTTTTTTTTTTTTTGGTGAAGCCGAATCTTTCTCGATAGCTAAATAGTTTTTACATAAAATAAAATTTGCTTAACGAACCAGTTAATGATGTTTTAACTGCTTTTTTTCTCTTCCGTTTCCACGATTAAAAAAAAAAGATCTATATCAAATGAAATTTACCTAATTCAAAGCTGACGGAATCGCAATAATTCGATTTATCCAAAAATTCTAATTTAGTAAGCAATTGGTCTAAAATTAGTATACCGGGAAAAAAAACGATAGATTTTATGCTAATAAACAAAAATAATAAATTTTTAAAAACACATTTTATTAGAGTACTTAAAAGAAGAAAATATTCTTTCTTTTTTTTAAATTTGGAAGTCCAAACGGGATCGTAAAAAAAAAGCGTGATACACTGATACAGATATGCCAATTGGAATTTTAATCATACTAATAATAAATTTTTAATTTAATAAAGGTTTAGAATTTTTTTTGTTAAAATATTCATTAGTAATTAATTTTAGTGCAGAATTATTTTCAACACTTTATTCTTTTACGAATTTTTTATCTCCACATTTTTGTGACAAAAACTATTTGTATAACATGGATAAAATCGCTTTTCTTTTTAAAAAAATTTTATCTTATTATTTTTAACACTTTTACCTTTAATTATAATAATTTATAATGATAAATAACATTATTATAAGTATTATACAAAATATCAACTCATTTTATTTGTAGTCGATGCTAGTTATTGTAAGTATTATAGAACACCTGAAATTCAATTTTTTTCTCGACTGTACTGCTAGAAGGCACTCTGATAAGAAACCATAATTTAATTTCAATTAATCAAAATAGGTGATACATAAGTTCTAAAAATATTAAAATAATGTATTGTCAGAAAAAATACTCAACTATGCAAAATTTGAGAATTTTAGTAAATCAAAAAGGAAGGGAAAATTCGCTTATAAAATTCAATCTTTACAAAAATGGAAATCGTCAAATTAAATAGCAGTGTGTAAAGACAGTATAAAATATTTATTTTGTTATTTTAAAGTATTAATAAATAATGCTATATCGTTAAATAAGGAATAATTTTTATAAATAATCTAATAACAGTTATGCTTTTATATATTAATGATTAAATTCTACTTTATTACTTCTAATTTATCAATAAATAAAAACAACTTTTATGAATATCGAATCTGCAAGCTAAAAATTGTTAATCACTTAACAGAATAAGAACATATACGACAAACGTACATAATAGAATCAATTCAGAAATAAAAAATAATGCAATATTGCAATTTTTAATTCTGATTTCTCACTAAAAACTTAATTCGAATTATCGATGATATTTTAATATTAGGATTTTAAAAAAATTCAAAGGATTATCCCTTAAACACCTGATTTTTTTAAAGAAATTGATTTAAACTGTTGTTTTTTATATTTGTTTTTTAGTTTTCTGCTTCTTAAATAAGTAATGGGAAAAAAAGTTTTTAAAAATTATATTTCGACCTGAGTATGGTGCACCGCTACGAAATAATGGGTTGCCAATCGGCAGCAGCGGGCTTTAGTTTGGTAAAAAAAAACTTTGCGAACAGCGATAAATAAAAGCTGAATATTTTAGTTTACAAAATGTAACTTTCAAATATAAATTCAACATTGTAAAATAAAATATAGTATTCTCAATCATATAAACAAAACAAAAAAAAGACATATTACAACAAATAAAAAATATAAATACTTTTTATATGAAATATAATTTTTTTAAATATAATTATTTTTTATTGTCACTCGTTTTACTATTTTCAGGTTGTTTACTGATTTAATAATATATTCAGAATAGATTGTATTGGAATTTTCAATCTTATTCTCATAATATTTTAGAAGACAAAATTGAATTTGCTGCTTACTCAGCAACAAAAATAAATAAAAAAAAAATGAATTACAGATGAATTTGGATTAGAAACGTACGAAGTAGACACTTTCCACTGTATTTAATATTAACAAACAAATTTATCACAAACCAATGCATTTAATAATTTCTTTCGATTCGTACGAAGCATACGAGCATTAATTGAAACATGCATGTTAAAGGCATCTTTCTAATGTTATGTTCTTTCTGCGGAGCAATTTTCAAATGAAGGAAGTTAATTTTGTATTGATTTAATTTTTAATTTTTATTTCTTCTATTTAAGGGTTTAAGTTCAGAATTCCACAAGAGAGTGCAATTTTGATATATGTACCCTTTGCTGAATTTCATCGATCAAAAGTTTTGGGCATTTTTTAAAATTTCATACTTATTTTAACTTGCATGAACAAATTAGTAAATATACGGATTTAATTTTAAAATGATTTTCCTTTGTACCCAAGGAAATTTTAAGTGTTACATTAAAACTCCAGTTATTCGAAACCTAATTATCTGAATCAATTTTGGGAGAGAAAAAAAAGAACTATTTTAAAATTGGGAAAATTTATAACGGAACTAAGGTGAGGTAGGTTCCTTGACATATCCTTTCCTAAATGGGAGAAATTATACTAAACAAATATGAAACCAGGTTCATATGTAATTTCAATACGACTGCAATGAACCTTCATATGCAATTTGTTGTTTCTTTTTACTTTCTCGTATATGAATAGACAAATTGAAAATATTAAAATTGCCAAAAAATTTCGACCTGGAAATTTTGACGAATTTCCTCGTTTCTCAAATCTTTGGGACAGAAAAAGACATTTCTGAAATTATGTGTTATCTATTTGCCTGTCTCTCGATGAACTCAATAACACAAAAACGCATCGAGATAGAGCAATGAATTTTAATAAGTAAGCTTACTCCCAAATCTGTATATTTATGTCGAAATTTTGGGTGAAATCCTTGAAATCGGTCTTTTTTATCTATCTGAAAATGATAGCTCAGAAAGAGAGAAAACTATAGAAATGAGATGTATTAAACAGTTTTATCATCAGAATTGTAGGTGCGTAATAAATGTTGGATTAAATCTGTGAAATGAGATACCATTTCTAAATCTATATATTTGTATTTAAATATATATCATCCTAAAATTTGTATATAAATATATATATCATTTGGTCTCCCAAAAAGTTTCTCAAATATTCCCAAATAAAGGTCTGATCCCAGAAACGTCTTGCATGGAACTGGCGTACAATAGTTATGAAATAAATGGTGTCCCAAAATTAACGCAAGATGTGAATTTACCACAATTCATGCAGTAAAGTGTTGGCAAACCTATTTAAAAAAAACCATTTGATAAATGATAGTTTAGTGTTAGTAAAATGTTAGTAGAGCGTTACACGATAGAACAAAGTGCTTTCATTGTTGTTGTTAAAAATAATGAAAACCATAGTTCAAAAATTTGAGAATTGGACCCCTAGATCGTGTGATCTAACACCATTGGGATTTCTTTTTATGGGGTTATTTGAAGTCAAAGGTATATATCAACAAATCCAAAAGCACGCATGCATTGAAGGAGAAAATTAAACGCTGCTATCAACGAAATTCAGCCACATTTATCCAAAATGATCACGGAAAATTTTGATAAAAAAGTGTGTATGTGACAGCAAAGCTGTAAAGGCCATTTGCCCAATGTGTTACCCTATACATAACCCTATCCTGTGCAATTTACGATTCAATAAAAATATAACAATTTAAAGAAAAATAACTATATATATATATTTTACTTATTTAATTCAAATATTGTGTTAACACGTTGTTCTATCTTGTAATGTTCCATTTTTACTAACCCTAAGCTATCAGCTGTCTATCGACTTTTATAACATGGTTGCCAACACTTTACTGCATGTGTGATGTCAAATTCAAACCTTGCTTTAATTTCAGGACACCCTTTATTTATATTGGCATAAATTTAGCATTTTTACTGAATATGTCCTTTCATACTTGGGAAGAGTTTTTTAATTCACGATTAATTCCTGTCATGTCGTTCATGTCATTAATAGTTTAAAAATTCTCATGTTCCGTACTCAAAAATAAAAATTTGTGTTCCCATGGTGTTTATTTTCTTGCCCAAGTTTCATTTAATCACCAAGTTTCTTGCCCTCCCTTCATTTAATGCGAAAATGAAGGGAGCTTTATCACAGAGCCTACTACAAAATTTCGAAAAAACAATACCAGTTGGTTTATTTAATTTTCTGAACTGCGTAACTGAATCGGTCCGAATCCTTATTTATTTTGGATAATTGGATTTCATTTTTATTGGAAAATCCGTCATACAAACCATATGAATGTTTTTGCCATTTTAACATGATTATAATATTGTTGATTCAAAAAATTTGGAATATATTTTATTAAAATTGGTTTAACGGATTGGTTTTAAAAAACAGTATGAATCGATCTCGTAGATAAATAAGGAATAAGGAAAAATTTAAATAAGAAAAATGAGCTTTATAGTTCATAAATAAGAAGAAGACTGAAGCAACACAATATAAATCACCATTAAAATATCAATTACAGTAGGAAAATCTCATAAGAATAATAGTTCTTGGTCAGTTAGTTCTTAGATTCTTCATATCAATTTTAATAACACCGTCCTTTAAATGATTTTGTTGTTGAATTATGCCATTTTTGATGAGTTTTGAAAATTCAAATAATTATGAATATAAGATGTTAGTTTTCCTTGAATTTGCTTGATTATTTTTTCATCAATTAGTTTCGTTTCAATAATTAGTTTTCCAATTTTTTTCTTCTTTCTTCGCATCAGAAGTTGATATCATTGCATTAAAGCACTATTATTCTGAATTCATGGGCTTTAATTTTTTTTCTCTAAAGTGAAGTTAAATTTTTCATGTTTCAAAACAGCGATTTATAATTGAATCAATTCAAATTTTGTATTAATACTGATACATCACAGTATTCATTAAATTAAATAATTAAGTATTTTCAGCACAAAAAATTATTTGTTAATAATAAAGATGGAAAAGTGAAAAAAATGACATTTCAACTTTATTCAATTATTCCAGACTAGTTAATTTATTAACCAATTACATGAGGATTCATAAATTAAAATTATTAATTATTTATTTTTAATTGTATCTGGATCATGTTGCCAATCGAACAATTCTCATCCAAAATAAAAGCAGAAATATATTAAAAGTAAATTATTTTTATGATATAAGCAACGTCATAAGGAGTAATTAGAGTGGAGGTAGCACGACCTCTCAACATAGCTATATGCACAGAAAAGTGGTAATTAATCACTGAATAATCCGGATTCATTGAATGACCGTAAAGTAGAAACTAAAGTTGAGTCCCATTGGCCATTGCTGGCCCCTGTACAACCACAATCACCGATAAACTATCGATGTCTATCGGTGGTTGTGGTACAACTCTTCGTCCCCCCATTGCAGTAAAGGCAACTCTTATACAACTCCACTAAATGTTTTATTTCTGCTATATCCATCAGAGAAGCGAGAACTAATCACTGAATCAGGTTTTTATCCTCACACCTGAAGTGTCTCCCCAGCAAGGACTGCATTAAGGAGAACTAAATTTATCGATAAGAAAATAATATTTAATACATATTCTATCACTCTGGCGCTTTTAATTGGGTCAATTCTTGTGCCATTTTAGTCGTATGTCAACTGTAACTACTTATACCATTTGCTTGTTCATTATACTGCATCTTAATACCATATGCACAATGGATTTCAAAATTAAAGTGATGAGGTGCATTTGATGTGTATCACATAAGCATGAACTCTCTCTATTTCATAGTCATATTTTACTGTATATCAAGCAAACAATAAATATGATTCCAAAGAGCTTTCTTATGCTTTATATTGCAATCCAATGTTTTTTAGCTTTTGTAGCTAAATAAATTCAAATAATTTCTAAATGGTTTCTTTCAAAACTGTGAATTTTGTGTTGAATTTTCAACTGAGTCAACTAACTGTCTACAAAAATATCAAGCTTTTATAAATTTCTTTAAAAGGTGTATTTTGGTATTTTTCTCAAGAGAATATCAAAATTGGGTAATACCATTATAAAAAGTTTTGCAAGTTGGTCTATAATTAGTTTAACAAACGAGTATTAAACTGCTTTTTGAGGTAGAACATGCCATCCAAAGAATGTATTCTTTTGTAATATTTAGTATGTCTGTTCATTGAAGCACGTAAATTATTGTGCCGAAATAAAATTTGTAGTGGAAATAGTAAAATGCGATTTCTATAATTATTATTTATTTATTTATTTTGGCTGCATGATTTTTTTTCCTTCGTTTTTCGTTTACAAATTATACAAAGTGAAAGTATTGTAATCGTCAAAAAATTCGAACGAATTTTTCGAGCGATTTCGACGAATCACCACATGTCAGATCTCCTTGCGGTTAAAAAAAAATGCATTTTAGGAATTGCGACTATCCAATATTGAACTCAATATAATTCAATATTGAACGAAATCCATTTAGAGCAAGCCTGTCTGTCCAGCTGTCAGATTAGATATTATCACGATAATTACAAAACGAAGAGAGCCACATGGATAAAATTTGGTAAACATATATAATATCTAACGTATATATATGTGGCAAATTTATAATTAAATCCGATAACAATTTTACTGTCCGTCGGCCTGTAGTACTTTCCCAAGCATGTAAACACGATAACTCAAAAACGAGATGTCTAAAATGTATGAAATATGGTATGCGATTTTGTGATTCAATATTAGTTCTGCGTCAAATTTTATTATAATGGATCTGGAAAAACGCGACCATAATACTCATTTGGTTTTCTGACTTTTTGTATTAATCTTATACCAGCAATTAATCGCCAAAAAGATTCCCAAAATCGCAGTTAATAGACTCTTTTGTAACTATTGTGTGCCAACCACATACAGTTAATAATGCGCTTGTGTACTTTTTAAATGCGAGAAAGCTTAGAGGAGACCACTCCCAATGTGTTTTTTGGGGGGGGCGTAAAGCGAAGTCTCATAATCAAAATGTTACTTATTCATTTACTTATTTATTTATTACAAATACCCAGAAGATTGGCTATGATGCCATTAGATCTCTAGTCTTCCAATATTTCTGAACTAAATGTCAAAGACACAAGGAAGGAGGCAAAGCCGTAGCAGATTTAGTGTTTACCAGGGTGAGCCGCGTGGTAGCCTGCTGATCAAAATGTCAGATGAACCGAATTTAGTTTGGTTGAATATTTTTTTTAATAATTGAGTTCAAAACTTCTAATTTAATTTTATGACACCTTGCCTATTTTTCTATCAGATATCTGTATGGATAAATTAAAACTTATTAGATCAAAACAACTTCAGCTAAATTGCCTAAAATATAAAAGTTAATCTTTTATTTCAAAAGTTATGATCTGATACGTGGAGACTCGCCGAAAATTCGAATTTTAATTTTTTTTGACGATTACGATATTTTCTCTTCGTACACAAAGAGAAAGGCAGAATAAAAGAAGACAATCATTTATGAGTTGTAGAAGTTTAAAAAAGAACGTCCATAAAAATGAACCATAAAAAAGAACGTCCAACATGACATATTCAAAATTTCAAAACTTTCAGAATTATTTAAAAATTTATATAAAGAATGTTGTTCTTGCAATTACATTTAGAAAAAAATTTTTAAACAGACCTCTGCCTCTCACACTTTTTTACAGCTTTTCAATATGAATACGGATTAGTATTTCAAAGCGATAGTCATGAATTCAATGACTTAATGGAAAAATTGAGAGTGGTCGTAATGTTTTTGGAATGTCAAGCTATGAACATTGTAGATTTTATTCAAATAACTAAAAGATATATCCTGAGAAACAGCCAGCCATCAAACATACATATAAAACAATTTTGAATGATATTAGATATTTCATGATTTATGTTTTAAGAATTCAAACTTACTTGATGCAAACATCTAATAGATAAAAATGGAGTGTATGAAGTATTATAAATTATAATAGAAAATTTATATTTCTTAGTATTAGAAGCAGATGAGTTTCTTTAAAATATTTATTTAATTTTTTGATTCAAATAAAGCTTTTCTATATATTTGCTTTATATTAGAAGTGATGTCAATTTTATTCACATGAAATCTGACAAGAATAGTAAAAATATCTGACTTATGACTTGCCCTACTTCTATAATTGAATTCAATGAATTAAAGTAGGCTTGTGGGACCTATCAAATACTAACTCGAAGTTTAGTTGTAATGCTGCCCCCCCCCTTTTCTTTACACACCGTGATGGAAAGAAAGTAGAAGAATCCAAATCTTTATTAAGTAATACAGGCCTTACTTCTTCAGATTCATTCATATAATTCTTATATATTTTTTGAAATTCTGAATCAAATTTAATTTGATCCTGTGTTTTGTAAATCGATTAAAAATGAATTTCATCGTACTTTAATACTTCTGACAAAACAAAAACAAAACTTTTTTTTCTAGGAAACTCTTACATTTGCCAAAATTAATACAATCTAGAATCAATGTTGCCGCTATCATTTTCCACGCGAATCAAATATAAATGTGTTTGAATGAGTTCTTTCGAATGCAATTCTGCGACAATTCAATCAAATATAGCACCTTGAGCAATCGACTGTCCTTTAGATTCGATAATCCTTCCATTACAAAAAATTATTTAAAAAAATCCGAATATAATATTATCCTCTGATGGTTATGGAAAATTCTTCATCTGACGAGGGTTACATTTCAAACAATCTAGTGCTTTAATATCAATATTCTCAATCGGAATTTGGGATACAACTTTATTTAACAGCATTAACTGTTGGAAATCCTTCATTGAATCTTAACTCTATTTTAAAATAACTGAGCCACATGTGATTCCTGCTGGAATTCCACTTATTCCTCTAATCAATAGCCTATCATTCTTTCTTTTTAATCCTAAAATGTTTATAACATTTTCACTTTCAAAACTAGATCCAGAGCAGGACTCTAAATAAAAATAGATAACCTTCATTATAATGCAGCAAAATCTTTGCCATATGAAAAAAAAATGATATACATTGCGAGTTGTTTAGAGAAATACTAGAATTAATTGGTACTTGAAGCATAATTGAATTATTGCATAGCGTTTGCTCATGCTGATAGACAATATCTTCAGCAGTATGAACTATGTTTTGTTTACAGTTAGGTTTAGTATCTAAACCATATTCGCTATCATTTTTAATATCTTCATATAACAATGAATTAAGTTTTCCTTGCCATGAAGCCTTTTAACTGATTATTTGGGCATTCTTTATATTTATGAGAAACAAAGATAGTTTCATTATGCAAAATCATTTCGAGCATTTAAATTCATTTTTCGAATATAATACATTTAATTAGTTTATGCATTCCTAAACGTTTCAAACAGTTTTAGGTCCTTGAGTATTTTTACAAGCAACAAAATAAGACTTTGTAGGAATTTTAGCATTAAATTAGACATAAACATCAATTCAAAAGATAAACATTTCACATTTAAAAATTCTAAGAATTGTTCCCAAGTAAGAAATTCTATAAGTCAAGTCTTAACCGACCAAAGTCTCAGTATCTAATTTTTGTAATAGCAATTGAATTCACTATGGATCTCTGCAGCTGCTTTTTACTTTCTCGTATACTTAGTATAAAGTATAGTAATCATCAAAAAATTCGAATCCGATATTTTGACAAATCTCCACGTTTTAGGCCTTCCTGAGTTTTGAAAAATATCTATCTGTCTGTCTGCCTGTGACAAAGATAACTCAAAAATACTTTGAACTAGACGATTGATATTTAATATACGATCTTTACACCAAATTTGCTGATTTTCATCAAATGTTCAATAAAATCTGTTTAGAGGAAGTGCGTCTGTCTGGCTGTTCAAATGTAAGTTAACACAATAATTTCAAAACGAAGAGAGGTAGAGGAATAAAATTCGGTACACAGATTTAACATTTATAGTTTAAATGTATGCCAAATTTTGAATCAAATCCAACTATGGATTGGCTGTTTGTCGTTTGTACTTTTAGAAACATGTAAATTCGAGAATTCATAAATGCATTGCCTTAAATATATCAAATTTGATATGTGATTTTGAGACTGCAAGTATAGTTTTGTGTCAAATTTTAGTTTCAATTGGCTAATAAAAACGTATCTAAAATACAAATTCGATTTTTGGATAATATTAACGCATGCCAGGAATTAATTCCAAGTAACTGGAAAAGGATAACACGATAGATTTCTTAAAAATGCTACATTCCAACAAAAGTTAATATTTTGAAACTGCTGTATGCCAGTGCCATGTTAGACGTTCGCTGGCTTGACAAGTTTATTAGAGAGTATGCGAGAAAGTTTTAGGGAAACCCCTCCCGTTGATTTCCTAAATTTTTAAATCTCTCAAAATCTTATCACTGGTATCAACTATATTTCTTAAATACGTAAAATTGACTTGACAGGCTTATTAAAATCAAAACATGAATAACTTGCTTTTTTTTATCGTACTTGTCCATTAATTTTTCACGCGCTTCTTCATATGAACCAATGGCATATGTTTTATCAAAGAAGCGGTTCATCAATAAGCAAACTTTTCAAATATTGAAAATTCTGACTATTGCTAAATTAAATTTCAGAATACTCTGTTGATACAAATAAAGATTTAAAATTCATTAAATCTTCAAATTTATCAGAAAATTCTAGTATATTAAATTCAGGCAATTAAAAATTTGAATTTGATTGCACACATTGTGCAGCAACAGAAAAATTGTATGCTTTAACAGTAGTAGAGTGAGATGTATTAAAAGCATCAAATCTATTACAAAGTTTAAAAAAATGTCTATTTCTTAAATTCTACGATTTCAGAATCCTCAGAGCTTAATTCCGAATCTAATCTTTCGAACTCATTGAAAAGTGCTTATAACATCTGCGAAGGAATCAAAATATAATTCTTAGAATATTTTGTTGCATTTTCTAATCTAGTGAAAGAGGATTGACATTGGCCCTTATTTCTTTAATCTGAAATACATGTCCTTTCTGTTTGTTTGTTTGTTTTTCTGCTCGCCAAAGATGAAACAAGAACAGAATTCAACGCTTTTGTGAAACGGAACCAAAACTAAAGAGCGATTAAAATTGCAATTAAAGCTTTCTTCCTCTAAACAGAATTTATCAGATGTTTCTCTCTTGAAATTATCATAGAAACAAACAATATTCTATAAATAAAGATAGAAAATAATAAAAAGACATTTATCTGCTTCTCATGTTGACATCTCGTCAGTGCATCCGTTAAATGTGTGGGTTTTTAATCCAGCAAGCACTTCTTGGTTGCCTTTCGCTTATTTTTTTTCCTTGATATTCAAAATTATGCATATACAAATATTGACGAAGAACGCATACACTTACGATATTATGTAACAAATATGAAGTATAACTTTTTTAAATATTCAAGATTGTCGCTAACGGACGGTCAAACTGTGCTTAAATGCACAATTAAAAATAAAAAGCAAAATAGTCCCTTCGAAGTAATCAAGTAGTAACCAACTTGAAATGCACTCTACAACTACAGAAAATACGTACAGGTTTCCATCTACAAACAGCATTCATTAAATGTTGTCTGTAAATGAAGTTATTTAGGATATGACTAATTATATAAAATAATAATAATTACAGACAATAAAAGTACATGTAAAATGTATTGTAATCTTCAAAAATAATAATAATAATAATAATAATTCGATATTTCGATGAGTCCCACGTTTTAGACCTTCTCAAGTGTGAAAAACTAATTTTTGGAATTATTTCTGTCTTCCCTTGCTTGTAAATACGACATACCGACAATAAAAAAATGTATAATCGACAAGTTCAATACATTTTATTTCTGATACGGCAGTGAAAATGTATTGGGGAAAAAAGCGTTGATATTAGCTTTGATGGGTTAAGAATAATACCAAATTTGCCGATTTCCAGTAAAATTTGGAGGAAATTATTTAAAGGGAAGTCTGTCTATCTGTTAGCTCGCATGTAAACAGGATAAATCGAAAGTGCATAGAGGTCTACGGATGAAATTTCGTATACAGATTTATTATTACAACTATAGATCCTAATCAAATTTTAGATCCAGTCTGTCAAAGAGGGGCCAATTTTTTTGCTCTGTGTATTCATATGTATCTAATCACAATAATTGAAAATCTCAACAATTAAAATTATTAAAGTTGGGCATATAATTTGGAAGCCAAAATTGAATGATATGTGTCAGATTTTGTAATCAATCAGTGGAAAGGAAGGCGTCCAAAACATATACTCAGTCTTCATTAAGTCATGAAGCACAAAATGCACTATTCTGCGTCATTACTTACGGAAATCGCAATGGGAGCGGTGTGTGTGTGTGTGGGGGGGGAGTATTAATGCTTGCGGATCAACACCGGCACTTTAGGAGGTGTTGTGCGAATACCGTGACCTTTGAGGTTCTGACCCAAATTATATACACTTTCTCGTCTCCGTTATATGGTGTTTATGTATATGAACAGCAAGAGGGATCCTCCCGAAGTGTTTCCGAATAAGCAAACAATAGTTACAAAAGAGCTTGTTATTGTCTGGTTTGGGACGATTTTTTTCGGGGGGGGGATTAAACTGAATTTATATTTTGTACAAAAAACTAATTTAGCATTTTTGGCTTTTTTTAAAGAGCAACCGAAACCAAAATTTAACACCGAACTACAATTTTGGCAACAAAATCGCGTACCAAATACCATGTTTTTAAGGCACTGCGCTTTTGAGTTACCGTGTTAATATGTTAGTGAAAGTACAGACCATCAGATGGTTCACCCCTAGACGGACTTGGTTCCAAATTTGATAGGTGTCTACACTTGTTAATGTTAAATCTTTGTATCGAATGTTATTTATCTAACTCTTTATTTTGTAGCTATCGTGTTAATTTATACTCAGGCAGCCAGGAAGACAGATTTCCTCTGAATCGATAACATTCAAAATTTGAAAAAAAAAATCTACAGATTTTTGTGTTAAGTTTATCACTAATATCACCCTTTTAGATCAAACTGCTTTTGAGTAATCACGTTTATATACAGACATTATTCCAAAAATACGTTTTTTGGACTCAGGGTGGGAGAAAACTCTGAAACACGAAGAGTCATCAAAATCTCGAGTTCAAAACACTTTACATTACTTCCTCTTTAAATGAGAGAAAGTAAAAAGTCAAGGAGAGAACACTCTCGCTAGTTTTATTGTTAAATCGGTATTTTCAAAATTTTTGAGAATAATCATGAATTAAAAGGTTTATGTCCTCCTATCGCCATAAGATATTTATTGCAAAGAGAAGGAATAGGTACCTCAAAAGTCAATACAAAAAAGCACACAGCAAAAGGTATATAACACAATTCAAAATTCGTAATTAGCTATGAAGTTCACTAAGTATGGTCTTTATGATAAAAGAATTGGCCAAATTATAGCCATTCAGACTTTTTTATATCATTTTCAGATTCATTTAAATATTTTAGCTATTAAAACTGCTTCATGTCAGTTGATAATTAAGAGTTCGTGAAATTAATCATTATATTCGATTACAATGAATATAATAATTACAATACAATGAAAATACTCTTATCAAATCAGTTAATCGTCTCGGATGAAGTACAGATTATAAGCTCTCTAAAAGCAGTCTTTTAATATACAAAACGCTGGATAAAGATGGTAGAGGATCTAGAGAGGGCGTATTCTTGCACATAAGACGTTCTTTTAAACAATGCAAAAGTATTTCCGCTAATGGACTGCGCATAAGATTTGTTTGCAGAAACACTAATAAAGCATTAAAGCATTGAAATCACGCAAAAGTTTTTCCCAAATTTCCATTCACGCTATAACTTTTGATGTTATAATCTGCTAGCACGATATCTCATTGTTTACAGCCCAACTACATCAAAATAATCTAAAGAGAATGTTTTTATGCCTTTGCACAAATTTACAATTTTTGCCCGATCTTAACGAAATTTGAAATACATACTCTTCAAGATTAGAGAAAGTTGCTATTAATTTTAAAATTTCGAAAGCTAATTAAAAATTAAGCAAGTTTTGACTGTGATTGTTGTTTTCAATTACAATCTGAATCAATCTGTTTTCAATCTGAAAATATTGAAAAGAATTTTTTTTTTTTTTGCATTGGAAAACTTGGAAAAAAATATGTAAGATGTAAGATTTATGTATTATGTAATTTTTAAAGATACCAATTTCATTCACGAACAATTTTTGTTTTCATTTTTTATTTTTTAATTTATTTTGTTGCCCAATCACTAACTTTTTTTTCGTTGCTAAGATGAAATTCAAACTTCGAGTAATTTCATCAATCACTTCCAACAAGTTATTTAATCACTTCCGTTTGCAAAATAAAAAAAGTTGCTTTCCTTGAACATTAATTCCAAAATAAGTTTTTTATATCGCAAAATATTCAAAATTTGCCTTCGTAGTAATTTGTCGTTAGTTAATCTCTTAAAATTCGTATTTTAAATCTTACCAAATAGCCAGTAGTGAGATTGAAGGAAAGACAAGTGAGAGTGGTCCCTCCCAAATTTTTTCGCACACAATCCAATAAAGGTGCTTTCCCAGAGAACGTCTTGCATCTCATTGGTGTACAAATAGTCATAAAATATCAACTTTTGATATGAATGTAGCATTTTTATTGAATCTGTCGTGCCATCCTTGGCGAGTTATTTGGCGATTAATCCCTGGCATATGGTTAATAGTTTCCGAAAATCGAATTTGTGATTTAGACGCGTTCTTCCCAACCGATTGGAACAAACATTTAACACTGAGATACAAATGTTGTCATAAACTCAGAAAAGTGGAGATTAGTCAAAATCTCGAGTTGAGCTTTTGACGATTACTATACTTCCTTTATATACTACGTATTAAGAAAGTAAAAAGGAAAAATTTTAAATAAAATTGATTGTTTATTTTGAGTGTTTCAAGCGGTTATTTTAAAATTGGTCTTTCTCTTGTTTTTGTCGTTTCGAGAAAATTTCAATTTAACATATAAGTCAATTCAAAAACATAAATTAATTTTGACAAGCCAGACAATATTTCTATTAATTTATCACTATTTAATCTAATTATATAAGTTTATCTTAGGTGAAATATTAACTAAAATAATATAATTTACGGGCAGTAAATAGACTTACACAATTTTAATAATTAATAACTTGCAAAAATTATTTAATATCAATTATAAAAAATCAAATATTACTAAAAATATTTTTATATTAATCTTTTTGTTTATAAATAATAAGAAGAAATAAACACCCTTCATTGCATTCTCACATATAAATACTTCGTTTTTTCATGGTACTGCTTTTTAAGCTAGCATGTTTTTTGTAAATTACATAATATAAAAACAGTAATGCTCAGAATGTAGTGGTGTAAAATGCACACCAAGTGCGGCATATAGTTATTTCTTGGATAGAGAGTACGCATGGAAAAAGATTTTTTAAATTTTAATTAAATATTTATTTAATTAAAAATTAATCAAAATTATTTAAAAATTAATAGATGCTAGTTTAAATATATTATAACATATTTTTATTTTTCAAATTGCTAAAAAATTGGTGTATTCCAAATGACAGTTTCTATATAGTTTCAAATGAAAAACATCAGAACTAGAATTCAAAAAATAATAAAGACGAAGACACTGCGAAATGCCACTTTTGGATACTTATTATAATTTAACCGATACCGATTGAGAATTCAAAGCATTAGGCATCGAAAAATTATTTTTTATTACATTTTTAGAGGCAAACTCAACTGAAAAATACCAAAAATAAAAAAAAATAACAAAAACACTGCGAAAAGTCAATTTTGGATATTTAATTTAACCGATAACAATCGAGAAAAAACTTTTGCATTAGACATCGGAAAATTATTTTTCACTACGTTTTGAGGAGCAAACTCAAATAGAATTATACCACTCAAAGAGATAACATTTCTACTTTTTTTCACTTTGGAAAAAGTTTATCTAATAGTGATTGATCATCCATGATTCAAATGAAAACGCAGGGAGCTAGAAGCTATCAGTAACTCTAAGAAACGTGGAAATAATGTTAATGCAGGATTATAGCAGTTCTGTAATTGCTAGGACAACGCAGTCTGTGGTTAGATAATCTTTTCATAAAAAAGGAAAAGCAATACATTTGGTGGCGGTCGCTACTCCACCTACTTTAAACATTATTTAAATTCCAAATATGAACTATTTGCTGAGAGTCGCATTTCTATTTAATATGCAAAGTAAACTCAGTGTGTGTTCTATCTTTTGATGCGTTCATATTTCCAAAAGAAATAACGAACGAAAACCACACCTATAACGTTCCAGATCGTCTAGAGGCTCAGTCGAGTATGAAAAGTGTTTGATACGGTTTCTTCTTTATTTTGTTCTTCTTTTAATTAGTATGCAAGGCAGAATTAAAGTTTTTAAATGGAGTATATTATTGACCTATTATTTTTTAGATGCTGTTACAAATTGTATTTTAAATGGCGAATATTTTATGCAGTGATGATTAATAAGTCATCACATCCTGCTTTTTAAACAGCTATAAACAAAATAAGCACGTAAAAATTTTCGATTATTATCATCACATAAAGAGCATCTTCTATTATGATCAAAAAGCTCGAAAATTATTCGTTTATAAAAAGAAGCACAAGCTTTAAATATCTCGTAATTTTTTTAAATTAGATCTTTATGGGCGTCTATCAACCATCACTTCTTTGTTTTTTTTATCGTAATAATTTGAAAATAAATGAATTTTGAATACGGAAATATTTTTTTTTTTACTTTTTCTGAAATATTGCATGTTATCATTATTGTTTTTGTAAGGGAATGTTAAATATAGAAGCATGCTGTCGGTACAAATCTTTAATATCGATAGTTTATCAAGAACAAAAGAAGGAAAGTGTTTAAAATCTTAAAACAAGGTAGAAAAGGCATCAAAGATACCAAAAAAAGTGCTCTTCTTTCAGAAATCAGTGGTATTTTGAATTATTTTTCCACTATTTAATTTTAATTATATTTATATCCTATTCTGAAACCAAACGAGAGCTATTTTGAGATGAATCTCGAAATTTTTAATTGCAGTCTGACGATGAGGGTGACACTTGAGCCGATACTTCCATTTTAAAATTGGGAGGAGGGGGGGGGGACTTTTCACCATGACGGATTTGACGTACACTAGGCCAACAAACCATAGTGAATAATCCAGAAATATTATTTATTAAAATATTTATTTATTATTACACATATTATTAACACATTGTTTATTATTATTTTTTATTTACACACATTTATTTATTAAAATCATTCTACTCATATTTTCCTATAATAATCTAATTTATTTTGCAGATGCATCGGTTTTTGTTCACATATCTGCTTTAATCTACTGTATTTGGTCATGGGAAAATATTTGTGAATATCTATGAAATATTAAATTTTATGCACAGAAGCAAGATTTACAGACGCATAGAAAACACTAAAACGGGAATTTATGATTTATCCAAACGAACTTTACGTGAAATATCATCATGGTGAAATGCTACCATATCAGCCATGCACACTCTTTCATCCTACCTCTGAATCGAAATCACTCGATCATAAAAGTTTAGGTTCTTTTCTCTCTCTCTCTCTCTCTCTCTCTCTCTCTCTCTCTCTCTCTCTCTCTCT
>JAPMOR010121036.1:217517-314710 GCA_026543865.1 Argiope aurantia | reverse complement strand
AACAGCAAATTAGTTGATAGAATCAATCATCAATCAATTGAAAAACTGTAATACGAAGAATCAAATGGTTTAACATTTTATTACAATTTTTTAAAAAATTAATTTTCGGAACATATGATAAGCGAAACCAAACTGAAATTAATGGGAGAGGGGGAGTAGAAGGTAAAGGAAATGAGAGAAACAAACTTTTGAACTTTAATGATACAGAAGCCGCCAATGTGAACATTACCTATTTTAAATGCGGAAAACTCTTGATTCTGCACTTTAACAGAGGAAATCAGTTAATCTGCAGATTTGCTTGGTGATCTGCACATTAACAGCTTTCGAGCTTTAACGGTAACAGATATATTGCCACTGATGCACTAAAATGACAAATTTTTCAGAATGCTTCGAAAAAGGATGAAATAGGTATGTTTTTTTTTATACTTTAAATATCTCCCTTAAACATCATACAAAATTGATAGGCCTTAGATAGAATAACGAAATTCTTTCTATTAAACATTAAAAAAATAATGTATAGTGTTTTTCCTTTAGATCTCATATATATTTCCACAGAAGAATATTACTTATAATTTATGATTGAAAAAAGTTTTTTAAAACAAATGCTTCCGCGACCAATATAAAGAATTGTCTTATAAAAGATTTCCATTTTCCGAAAATCGATTTTGATCATTTTATTGTGTATCCACGATTTTAGTACAAATTCTTCATGCAAAAATTTCATTTATCTAACTTTATGTTTTCTTGAATTAATGTGTTCGCATTCATAAAAACAAGCACAGCACATTTTGATAAATTCATCGGCTATTTAGAAGGATTAATTTTATACTGTATTTCAGAGTTAAGTGAATTCTTGTTAACTCTAATAATAGATATCAAATATGATCGGCAAACACTTTATAGCTTAAGACGGCATAAGAACTAGAGAATTTAAAAAAAAAAGATTTTATCATAAATGTGGGGAAAAAAAGGCGTAGAATATTGATGCTCCCAATTGATACGACAGATTTGATTGCAGTCTCTTCTTCAGTGTCGATTTCATTACACATTTACGCTCTACTTACTTTCTTCTTCACTTTTCAGAAGAAGACAATTGAAAGATTAAGATGATCGAGTTAGATTTTCCAGGTGGCGAAGTGCATAAAATTAATTAAAACAGTTTATTATTGCGAAGTTCAAGTAACAGCAAAAGAAATGAAGCTTTTTTTTTGTTGTTGTTGTTAAACCATTTGAATTTGGAGAATATTTAAAAAGTAACACACTGCAAGTATCAATGTAATCTTCCAATAATTCAAACAAGTAAAATAATAAGCAATAATAATTTATTAAAATTCAGTTATAGAGCTTTAGATATTGAAAATTTTAATCCATTTATCTTTGCTTTAGTAGTTGAAACCAGCAGGAGTGGTCTTTCCAAAACTTTATCGCATGCTCTCAAATAAAGTTGTCATGCCAAAGAACGCCTTACATGTCATTGGCGTACAATAGTTATCAAATATTTTTTGGCGTGAATTTAGCGTTTCTACTGAATCTATCGTGTCATCCTTGGCGAGATGTTTAGAAATTAATCTTTGACATGCCGTTAAATATCCGAAAATCAAATTTATGTTTTTCTCAACCGATCGAAATAAAGATTTGACACGAAACTGCATTTGTAGTCACAAAATCGCATATCAATTTTGATACATTTAAGTCACTGCATTTTTGGATTATCACATTTACATGACGTTTACGTTAAATTACATGCTTAAGACTATATACCAAATTTCAATCGTCTAGTTCAAAGCGTATTTTGTATTATCTTTGTCACGGATGGACCTTTTCCGGAATATGTTTTTAGAACTTAGGACAGTTTAGAACGTGGAGATTCGTTAAAATCTCAAGTTTAAATATTTTTACGATTATTATACATTTTCTGTCCTAGGTATACCAGAAAATGAATATTGTATAAACTATGTAAAGTAAAAATTGTATGAACTATATTAGAAAGAGAAAATTTGCTATATATTTTAATGTTGATACCAAATGCGATCCATAACTATGTATAAAAATAGTAAATTTTAAGTAGTATAGAGGTACTGTAAATTTAATTTCCAAGTATAAAAAAAAATAATGAATGGAAACGAAGATGAAATTAAGTAGACAAAAACCATATTGATTAAATTTCTCTGTTTATTTTTATTCTAGAATCGAAAGAGGGTCGAAGTTTTGTTGCAAACATGAAACTTAGCAATCAAGAATGTTTATTAAAGAACTTACGATACAGTGATTACATTACATTCATCTTCATCAGGGATTGGCACCTGAGTAACATGTGGCTCTTTTAGTGCATGTTCAGTTCAGTTATATTAACGTCCCGTTTTAAAGCAATACTAGGGCTATTTTGGGACGGACTTAGTAATTTTGAACCACGGGCTGATGATAAGGACGATACCTGAGCCGGTACCCTTTCTCCAAACTTCCACACAATATCAGCAGGAGGACGTCTGGCCATAACGGATTTAACATGCATCAGACTTTTAGTACATGATTGTTAGTGGTTTTATGTAGATGAATAATATATAGTAATAAAATAAAATATTAAATTTAAATAAACAAACAGCAATAAAATATTAATATTAAATTTAAATAAACAAAAAATTTCAATGCTTCATGAAATTGTGTGTCAGTTTTGTTAGTTAATTAGTCCTTTCTTTTGATAACACGAAAACTTACATTTGAAGCATAAAGATAGAACATTTTTAAAATCAAGATGAAGTTTCTTTTAATTTTTGGGAACAGTTTACCTGAGAAATATGTTCAATAAAAATTTATGCTATTGGATTTCTGTCAGGTTTTTTATTATTATCGATACCAAAACAATTTGATTACAAACATACATTTAAAAAAAAAAGTTAGCTGACCAGTGTATGCTTCTACTTTGAAATTAAAGTATTGTCATGTTTATCGAATTTGCTCGAGAAATTCACTGTCAGAAATTATAATTTGTTATTATTTTTTAATATAATTTTATTTTTATTGTTGATAAAAGTTAAACATATTATAAAATATATGGAGCCCCAACCTACTATTTGAAGAAAGAAAAATTATTGAAATTAATTTTTAGTTGCAATTATAGTTATGAATTATTATTACTGAATTATTGCAATATAGATCTCTACTAATAATAAAAGTGTATATATGTATGTGAGTGTTGGTGCCCTATAGACCAGAACGTCTAGCTTAGAGCTACCAATACGGTATACATATATACTTAGAGAGTGGGAATATGCACCTCGGGTCTAATTTTTTTGTGACATTTTGAATAGAATTTTTATTAATAAAAAATAAATCAAAATTTTGACGTTTTTCAGCCATAACATCTGAAAATATTATAATTCTAAAATAATAGTAACGTCACCTTAAAATTAAAGAAATTGACTTTTTAATTACACTAATAAAATATTGATATAATTTTTTTAAAAAATTGCCAGGTTTCCAGAAATAGATTACGTTTTTGCCCTGAAATTGAAACCGTTTTTATTATTTCATCAAACGTTTAATCGCGTGATTTTCTTCAATTGTTGAAAGTTAAAGAAGAATTCTATTTAATATATATGTAGCTTACAAGAGAAAAAAAAGTGAAATTAAAATATAGCGAAATTTAGAAGATAAAAGAACGGGGTATTTACGCTTTTAATAGAGCTATGATCTTATGGGATTGCTTCCATTTGAAAGGTTATATACACAATAAATAATATTTAAATAAAGCAATTAAAATAACATTGTAATATCTGACAACTTCATAGAATCATGAAAATGCAGTCACATCTAAACGATTTAGCTGATATTAAACAGAAACAATAACTCTGATAAACCAGCTGGTTGCGAAAGGCGTTTAGAAATAAATAACTGAATTACAGTGTATTTTATAATAATACATTTAAACAAAATTAAATTCATTTCAATAATGAAATGCACGTGTCATAACAAATAAATAAATAAAGATTTTCGTGTAATTATTTAAATAAAAATAACAATAACCAAGAATTATTAAAATAAAATTATTCTGAAATGGGGAATTAATTACACTAGTTTTACTTTCTCGTATATGTAGTATAAAGAAAATATAATCGTCAAAAAATTCGAACTCCGGATTTTGACGAATCTCTACATTTCAGAGCTCCCTGAGTTCGAAAAACATATTTTTGGAAAATGTCCACCCGCCTGTCTGGGACAAAGATAATTCAAAAACACTTGAACTATATGGATGAAATGTGGTATAAGGTCTTTACACCAAATTTGTAGATTTCTATCAAATTTTGAGCAAAATCTGTGAAGAGGAAGTCTGTCCGTCCGACTGTTCGAATAAAAATTAACATTATAACTGCAAAATGAAGGGAGCTATATGGATAAAATTCAGCAAACAGAATTAACATTCATAGACATCTATCAAATTTTGAGTTAAATCCAATAAGTGGTTGATCATCTGTCGGTCTGTTCTTTCAAAATCATATAAACCGATAGCTCAAAAACGTAATGAGTTAGTTAAATACTGCGTGCGGCATAAATTCGTGCAAACATCAAAAAATCATAATAAAAAAAGTAATGCTCCAAAAAATTTCGGTATGCGGGAATATGTTCAGAGAGCCTTTGGATTTTGTTATTTCCATTAAAAAATGTATTTAAAATGACCGATAGATGGCGCTCACACGTCATACCGAGACTGTTTATGCAAATCAGTATAGCTATAAAACACAAGGCTGAAATGGATCTGTCATTCGACGCCAGTAGCATGCTATCGCTACCGGATCGAGCATTAGTGGTTAAACTGCTCTATAGGAACGGTGAATCCGTGACTAAAGCATTGCGACAGTTCCGGACGGTGAAAGAATTAAGACGAAGAAAAACCCAATTTCATTGAATGGGATATTGAATTTAGTTCGCCGTTTTGAGGAAACGGGAAGATTAGAGGATCGCCACGAAGTGGCAGATCATCCATCAGCGCTGACGGCTTCTCTATTGTCCAAAGGGTCATGAAAAATGTGGCAGCCGAGACTTCAACGGGGAGTTCCAGTGCACTTGAATCAGGTAAAATAACAGGAATTCCGGAAAGGTCGATTCTGCACGAAATCTTGAAACTGCATCCGTACAAGATAGAGGCATTTCACCAGTTGTTGCCAGCAGATTACGAGAAAAGACAAGCCTTTACAACGTGGATGCTTGCACAAATGGAACGTGACCCACAATGGTTACTGAACATCATGTGGATAGATAAAGCCCACTTTTCATTGCATGGTGACGTCAATATTAAATCTGGAACGGGAATTTGTGACTACAATTGCAATTTTGGGTCAAATTTTTTGTTTAAATCGGGTGGAAAAATTGTGTCTAAAACACAAATTTGATTTTCGGATCCTACTAACTTCACGCCAGGGATTAATCGCCACGATAGATTCAGTAAATGCTAAATTTACGTTAATATTTCGTAACTATTGTAAGCTAATGCCATCCAAGGCACTCTCTATTATAATACCTTTATTAGAGAGTAAGCGAAAGTTTTGTGGAGACCACTTTAAAAGAGGAGTTTCCAAATTTAGGAGTAAAAAAAAGTATGTTTAAATAAGTCTCATAAGAGTTGCAAATTATCGAAATCTGCCACCGATAACGATGATGTCATTTCTAGCAATCGAGATTCGAAAACTTGTAATCAAGTGTTTTATATTCTGTAGATGGTGTATGGAACGAATTTACCATAAGTTTAAGCTGGTTCATTTCAATTTTTTAATAAGTGCACTGTAATCTTATTTAAAATCAAACGACAATTCGAAAGACAACTTTTTATTTCATCGAGGTTCACCGACCCCGCAACGACTCAGTACGAAACTGTTTTTGAAAAGTGATCCCATGTCAGCAGAGTTACAATAAATTTTATCGCTGAAGCCAAGTCAGCGCATGGTTGCAAAATTCTATAACAAACAGCGCCAACAAAGCGGTAACATTCCGCCCCGCGTTGCGTGTTTATGCGACACAAGTTACAATTCAAGATTCAAAGTTACAATCAAGAATATACAACAATTTTTTTTTCTTCAAACATGAAAATATATATAAAAAAAGACATAGAAATATAAATAAGTATGAACCATAAATGTACAATTAAATAGGTAAAAATAGAAAATAAACATTTGAATATGTGCAAAACAATATACAGTTTTTTATGTACAAATTAGAAAATCAAGTCTGAATGGGTAGGAGGCAAATTTTAGAGACTGGTCTTTTAAAATGACCATTTTTAGTTTTGACAATTACAACACGAATTTTGTCGTCCTGTCCGGGAATAACTTGGCTTTTCTTCCAAGACACCATTTAAAAGGTGGAAGGTTATCCTCCTTTAGTAAAACCATATCATTTTCCTTAATATTATTTTTTGAAAACCGCCATTTTTTTCGGTCTTGCAAATGATTTAGATAGTCAATCGACCAGCGTTTCCAGATTTGTTCTATTATTTTTATCAGTCTTTGCCAACGGGTTAATTTACTGTCTAATTCATTTATTACTGAAGGCTCTGGGATAGAATTTATGGGCCTGCCTATTAAAAAATGGCCTGGAGTTAATGGTTCTAAATCCGAAGCATCGGAAGATAAAGATGAAATAGGTCTTGAATTTAGGATGCCTTCTATTTGAGTAACAACAGATAAAAATTCCTCATAAAATAATTTTGCATCAGCAACAGTTCTTTTTAGATGATGTTTCAAAGACTTAACTCCAGACTCTCAGAGTCCTCCGAAATTAGGGGCCCGAGGGGGAAGAAATTTCCAGGATATATTTTCCATTGCTAAAAACTTGGATAGAATTTCATCAGGAAAATTAACAAGTGAAGCGAGTTTTTTCAATTCTTTGTTGTCTCCTATAAAGTTTTTACTATTATCACTAAATACGTTTGAGAATTTCCCTCGACGAGAGAAGAATCTTTTCAGGCAAGCAATAAATGCTTGTGATGTCAGGTTAAAAACTATTTCAAGATGTATAGCCTTAGTAACTAAATAAACGAAAATAGCTACATACACCGTATGTAAATTACCCTTTCTTTGACTTTTGTACTTTATGAAAAATGGACCGCAAAAGTCTACACCTGTGTTAGAAAATACAGGGTTGGGATTTACTCGCTCTGGAGGTAAATTCCCCATTAATTGGTCTAAGGGAGTAGGTTTGCATCTAAAACAAGTTATACAGTTGCGCACAACCTTTCTTGCGATATTTTTGCCTCCAATGGGCCAAATTTCTTGCCGAACAAAATGCAATAATGATTGAGGTCCTGCGTGAAAGTTCTTTAAGTGATAATATTGGAAAATTAGAGTGGTAATTTTGTGCTTTTTATGCAGTATTATCTGATGTTTATAAATATAACTAACATCTGCATGAACCAATCTACCACCTACTCTTAACAAATTGTCTGCATCTAAAAAAGCATTTAAGTGACTTATAGGACCCTTCTTCAAAGTTTCTCCGTTTTTTAAGGCCTTTATCTCTTTATAAAATTCACTTACCTGAATTATTTCGATTAATTTCCTTTTTGCTCTTTCCAATTCACTATTTGTGATTGGACTGGTAATTTTTGTTTTATTCTTAATATTGAATAAAAACCTGCGAAGAAAACTAAAAACACGAATTAATTTAAATAGTCATTACTTATGGCTAAAACATCCTCAAGAAATGAAATATTGTTTACAGAAGATAAACTAATGTTTGACTGTGATTTAAGTTCAGTCAGATATTGTTCATCTGCAATTACAGACTCATCAAGTTCAACACTAGAATGTTTTTTAGAGTCCGGTAAATAATCACGACCACACCACCATAAGTCGTTGGTTAAGAGTTGATGAGGGCTCAGACCTCTAGATATTATATCTGCAGGATTAAGTTGGGAAGAAATATGTTTCCACTGGAAGTTTTCTGTTAGAGTTTGTATCTTTGATACCCCGAGGAGCAACAAAAGTTTTTAGTTTATATGGAGGTGTCTTTATCCAGGCACGTGCAATTGTTGAATCTGTGCAACAGATTGTTTCACTAATTAGCATCTGAAGAGAAGGACGAATCCTTTCTATCAACTGCGAGAGAAAGAGACACGCTGACAACTCCAAACGAGGGATCGAAATTACTTTAATGGGAGCAACTCTTGATTTACTGGCAATAAGTTCATTGACATAACATAACGCCATCCTGTGCCCCCGGTGCCTATAACACTAAGTTATCTAACCAGTTGGATAAGCACAAGATAGCAGGAAGAAAAAAAAGAAAAAAGAAATTGTTGGTATAAAGAAAGAGACGACAGACCATCCGGGGTTCTCCAGAGAGAATCCCATCGGTGTCAAATCCTACGCGACTGTAATTTTTTGGTGAAGTAATAACTGGATGGAGGAGATAAGAATACTGAAACAAATGGTCACTATGGGTTGAACTTACAGGGAAACGAAATTACCAACTGAAAAAATTGATAAGTTACATTGAGAACATCTGTATGACATGTATAAGCATATAAATAATCACTGAAGAGTCAGAAATCTGTAACGTCCGTCTGAGTCTTGTGGTTTTGATTTCCTTCGTGAGAACTGCACTTTTGAGGGACTTTTGAAGTTATAATTTCGGCTGATTTTGACAAGAGGCATTCTGGTCTCAGCTATTGTGTAGTCTTGAAAAGGTCTTGGTATTTATGAATAAGGTTTACTATGGAGTGGATCTTTCCGCGTGAAAGGGTATTCGATGCAACTCTCCTGTACCATTCTTCCTCCAGATTTGTTTCTGGCTTTCTCATGTGCCATGAGACAGTCAGTAGGCATTCGGTGGCATAGTGAATTGGGGATCCCATTTCCCCACATCTACAGTAAGGAGAGTTGGTCAAATGGAATCTGTGTAGGTATGTCGGGAATGGGCCGTGTCCAGTGAGGAAAAGGACATCCGCTCTGTTCCAGTTGGCCGCGTAGAGAGAAACTTTCGATATTATTTTGAATGTGGAGCGGCCTGTTTAGCCTTCTTCCCATTCCTTTTGCCATCTTGTCATCATATCGGTTTGGAGGATTTTCTTCAGATGACATCTTGGAAGCTTCATTACATTCCGATCTTGATTAGCAATAGCCGCTGTTTTGGCTAGTTTGTCCGCCGCTTCATTCCCTTCATAGCCTACATGTGCCTTGATCCATGATATTTTAATGTGAGGATTTGCAAGAAGAAGCGAAAATGTATCTCTTGCTAATTGGCTATTAGATTTTGGAGAACTTGAGGCTTGTATACTTGCTTTATTGCCGACGTAAATAGTAACTGGATCTGATGTAGGAAGAGAGGTTGCGTATTTGACTGCTCTATTGAGTGCTAGTAATTCAGCTTGGAAGACCGTATTTTCTTTCAATAGGCTGGTTGACCATTGGTGTATAGTCACTGCATCCTGCACGACACAAAATGCAGCCCCAACTCCTGCTGAGGATTTTGATCCATCGGTATAGATCCCGAGTATTAAATTCTGAGACCCTCCGTCTTCCAAAGAAATTTGATGTGCTTGGAGATGTTTGGAAGGATGTGACGTCCAGCCCGTAGCTCTGTGTTCATACTCGTATGGGTTGATATGTGGCATATCATGTACGATTCCACGAAGTCTGTACAGTTCAGTTATTCTTGCTATCATCTGAAGCTGCAGATTAAGTGGTGGCAAGCCGATGATAACCTGAATTGCTGCAGTAGGCGTGGTCTTGTATGCTCCTGTAATTGCTAACAGGAAGCCTCTTTGGATGGAAGAGAGTTTCTTGCTAATCTAACCGTTGGGTGGATGCACCAAACTCCTGCTCCGTGTGCAAGCATCCTTTCAATAACTGTCTTATACAAAATTTTTCTGTGTCGAAGTGTTATTCCCCAGGATTTGCCAGCTATTTTGAGAAAATTGAATTGTTGTTGTTGCGCTTTTAATGCTAAATGCTTGAGATGGGTATTCCAATTCAATTTATCATCAATATGGACACCTAGGTATTTAATGGCGTGTGTCTTTTTTATTCTTTCTCCCTGCCAATAGATTCTGGGTCCTGCTACCCATTTACTAAACAGAATAAAGTTTGATTTCTCCGTGGACACTTCTAGATTGTTTATGTCAGCCCAGGATACGAATTGTGCCATTGATTCTTGGGTATTTTGTCTTAGATTTTCTTTTGTTTTGGCTTTAATTACCAAAACAAAATCATCGGCGAATGCTTGGATAGTTGTATGGGCAGGCCAGGTTTTACTAAGCAGATCGTTCGCCACCAAGTTCCACAGAGCTGGACCACTACATGATCCTTGGGGGCAGCCTTGTTTCTGTTCTCTTATGGCCCGGCCTTCTTGTGTGTTGAGGATTATTTTTCTGGCATGTAGCAAGTTTTCAAAGATGTTTCTTAAATTTTGGGGACATTGGAGTTTATCTAGATATTTAACTATTGAATGGTTTTGGATAATATCAAATGCCCCTTTGATATCCACTGAAAGAACCAGAATATTGTCTTTTTCCCTTTTTCCATCATAAATTTTTTCTACAAGCTTTTTAAGAGCAGCATCTATAGATTTTCCTTCACGGAATCCAAACTGGTTATTGTTGATGAGTTTATTTGATTCTAGAAAATAAATAAGACGCTGTGTGAGTAATTTTTCTAGAACTTTTCCTATAGTAGGCAAGAGAGCTATTGGTCTGTACGACGTGGCTAGTTTAGGGTCTCTTTCAGTTTTTTGAAATAGGATGATATTGCTTATTTTAAATGGATCCGGAAATTTTTTTAGTGAAAGACATTTATTAAAATATTCTTTGAAGAGGGTCGGGAAATTTTTGTGTTATTGCTTTTAGAATGAGATTATCAGTTCCGTCATATCCTGGTGCTTTTCCGTGAGGGAGATTATCAATGACCTGTGCTATTTCTTTTTCAGTGAAAGGGCAATCATTAGGAGTGGTGGTGATTTCATGTGTTAAAGATGGAGTTGAATTTGGGAATGGAAAAAGTTGTTCTAATATATCCTGAGCTATTTTCTGGTGTCCTCCTTCTGGATTGATATTGTGCAAGACTGTTAGTTGAGATGGATGAATTGTTTTCCTAAAGGCAGCTTTAAAATGTTTCCCATATGGATTTGCAGCTTCAGTGCAAAGATCTTTCCAACCAACGCTTTTGGCTCTCTTGACTTTCTTCATATATTTTTTGGTTTCTGTTTTCCACTGCAAATATTTTTCTGATCTTTCCTCCGAACTTGATATTTGGGCCCTTCGCCTCAAAGCCTTAATTCTTTTCTTTTCTATTTCTAATTTATCTGTCCACCAAGTTGGGTTTTCAGTCAATGGCTGTTTCTTGATTTTATATGTTTTATTGCAGGCTTGAATTATTGTTGCTTGAAGAAGGGAGGTAAATTCATTTAATTCTTGTTGGGTATTGCAGTTCTTGATTATGTTAATTAGTTCTTCGACATGAAACTGAAGCTGTTTCTGGAATTTGTTATGGTTTCCATGGAGGGTTTTAAACCTATTGAAGATGTGGCTGGTAGTTATTGTTCTTACTGTTATCTGAATAAATTGGTGATCACTAAACGATGGTTCTTCGAGAACTTCCCAAGAGGCTACCTTTGTGATCATTTACTGTGAACAGAATGTCAAATCGGGCCAACCCACATCTGTATTTCTTGTGAAGGTAGGTGGGGCATCTGACGAATTGTTGATAAAAAGGTTATTTGCCAATAGGAAATCCATTATTGCAACACCCCTGGTGTTGGTGCGATGATATCCCCAAAGAGGATTGTGACCATTCAGATCGGCTCCTACAAGGAAGTTTTCATTTGGTAGCATTCTCATAATATCCTGGATCTCTAGTAAAGTTTCATTGATATCCGCTATTGGAGATGAATAAGCCGAAATGAGTGTTATAGTTTTGTTGTCAGTGTGGAGTTTGACTGCTATGGTATTTTCCAATTTAGCTACTGTAATTGCTTTATAGATGGTTTGGGGAATAAAAATTGCAGCTTTATTTGATGTGGATGTGAAGATATTCCAAGACATCGGCAAACCTTGTATTTTGTTGTTGTACACATATGGCTCTTGTACCAAGATAATGTCAGCTTTCAATTTTACCACAGCAGGGTGGAGGTGGGTGGTTGCTGCTTTAGTTCTGCCGAGGTTAATTTGGAGAATATTTAAATTTTTATTGCTGGAGAAGGACGAATTCAGAGTGATATTAGTTGTCATTAATAATCTCTGGTCCGTTTAAATGCTGCTAGCGCTTTTTGGTAGCAGGGGCATTGTGGATCTATGGCCATATGGTAGATGTGCAGGTTAGTTCCATTGAGTCTGTTCGACTCTGAGCAGTTTATACAGAAGTGCTCATTAGACATGCACTTCCAGGTGTGGTTTCGTCCGCTGCAGCGACCGCAAAATGGAATATCATTTTTGCATTGGCCCGAGTTGGCTGTATGGGTGAAAGCCTGGCAGGTTGAGCAACGCTTGACATGATGAAATTCCCTCAGATGAAACATTTCCCAATTAATAGCAATCCTTCTCAAGTTTTTTAGACGATGAAAAGCCTCACTAGGAGCTTCGAGGATGAGGTGGGAGGTGTCTTCTGTTCTGCCTCTCATTTTAAAGCGAAATTTTAGATGGTCAGGATTTTCCGTATGTGCACGAATTGCCCTTTGAACATCTTCCATTGGTATGTTGTTGGGTACATTATATATTATAATGCTAGGATGCCTCATTCCAGGTCTTTTAGTTGTTGTATTTTTAGCAATAACTTCTTTTTCTTTTAGGGTTTCTGTAAACTTCTGCAGGTCTTCTTCCCTCTTGCATGTGATAGCCAGCCCTCCTTTCTGGATTCGTCTAACTGATTTAATTTTGACAGTAGTTTCTGACTGTTGGAGTTCCTTTTTAAGGAGGTCCTGTACGCTTGTATTCGGCTTTTCTTCTTTTGGGTATATAAGAATTGTGGCCGTGCTTTTAGGTCTTTTCCTTGCAATTTCTGCATAGGATGGACCTTTTTGGTGTTTGTTTACTGGCTGGTAAGATTGAATTTCTGTGAACTGTTCAACATTATCAGTTTGAGCAGATGCTTCCACTTCTGGTTTTTTGTTTGATATTCTAAAATCCAATACATCCAGAATGCTGTTGGCTGCCTGTAGTAGAGAGGTTGTTAAGTATTTCTGGAATTTGTTCCCCTTTTTGCGTTTTTGCTCACTATTGACTACTTCTCTCAATTTATGAAGTAGTTCCTTGGTCAACATACGTTCATACGTTTGTGGTAGAACAAACTGGGACCCAACCGATGATTGTGACGAAATCGAGTTGTTTCTTAGTCTCATAGAGAGGGGGAAGTTTCCACTCTCTTCTTTGTTGGATCAGGTTTGCATTGAGTCTATAATAATTTCTGGTATTTCAATACTGTATAGAATTTATAAGGAGATGAATATAAAAATATAATAAACAATGATTTTACAGGCTGTAGGGGAAGATATTCCCCTGTACTCGATCCACCGCCCTCTATGTAAGTTCATTGACAGCTGTGCCATCTTCTTTAATAGACTTCGTATAAACTACTGCTCCGAAAGCAGCTTCAGAAGTATCAGCATAACCTACTATAATAGTTCTTTTATAAGATTCTGTCAAGATATGTCTAGGAATTTTGAGATTTTCGATGACTTTCAAAGATGTCACAAAATTCGACCATTCTGGCTGAATTGATTGAGGGAGAGTATCTTCCCAGTTCAAATGTTGGATCCATAATTTTTGCATAAAAATGTTGGCTTTTGTGATAACAGGACCAACGAGACCTAATGGATCATACAAACGAGCGATAACTGATAACACGTCTCTTTTAGTGTAGAAAGGCAAGATGTTTAAGTGTACCTTAAAAAGAAAATAATCTTCTTTTGGTTGCCAATTCAGACCCAAAGCTTTTACTGAAGAATTTCGATCAACGAGAAAATATTGCTGGTTAGTTTCCTCAGAGCTATTATTTATGAGTTCAGATGAATTTGAAGTCCATTTATGAAGCTCCATGCCACAAGTTTGCAGCATTTGTATCAACTACCTTTGTAATTCCTGGGCTGCTTCTAAAGTAGCAGCACCCGAGACAAAATCGTCCATATACACATCTGTTAGTGTAACTTGCGAAGCTAACGGAAAATTTTTCGCTTCATCCAAAGAGAGTTGCTTCAAACAACGAATGGCCAAAAATGGAGCCGATTTTGTGCTATAAGTGACAGTGTTAAGACGATAAGTAGTTGGAAACTCATTGATATTGTTACGAATTTTTTCCGGGGTTCGTTTGGATAGTGGAAATGATATGGTGTGTAGAACGCTCAATCAGCAGGCGGCAGTAGAAAAAGAAACAACGACGTTTATTTACACGAAGACACACAGGACAGCACAAAAACGACAACTATATACATACAGCATAGAAGACGATTATCTTCAGCCGAGACGTGTAGCATACAACAGCATCTACTGCAGACAGTAGCGCACAGCTTAGTTCAGCACTAGCTTGACTCCGTCGCTGCTCTGCTAATCCCTGGAAGACCAGTTCTTCACCGTCGATTTCAACTACTCTGCTCTGTCGTTTCCGACTACTACTCCGTCGTTTCCGACGACTCTGACTTGACTTCTCTGGCAGCTGCGGACCCTTTTATAGGTCTCAGGAGGCGGACTAGAAGCCTCTCAACCAATCAGGAACGTTCGAGGTGTATCTCGGGTCTTACTGGACGGATCGGGAAAATTCTCGAAGTTTCGGGTATAATCTATTTTGGTGCCAAAGTCGCCAAATGGTCGCCAAGTTTGTCGTCAAGCTCTGGGACCTAAGACTCACACCCGGACTCCGTCTAATACCGATGACTTTAAAACAGTCCTTCTGTTGATGGAACAAACTATGCTGGGAAGCCGAATTGCAGGTTTGTAACAATATTATCCTTTCATAATATTTTTAGCAGATTTCTTTGTTATTCATCGACTAATATTTGACGGTACATCTTCGTAATATCTGCCGTAAATGCGTATTTATAAGTCCTAAATCTACTCATTATTTCAAAAATATTTTCTTTCACTGCACCGGCAAGAAGCAAATCATTTAAACTTTGTCCCGATGTACTAGGGGCACTGGCATTAAATATAACCCTTAATTTTGTGGTTGAGTTTTCAGGTTTGTAAACACCATGATGCGGTAAATAATAAAATCCTTCACACATGTCAGTATTCATTTTTTCCATATGACCTAAACTTTCATATTCTGCAATAAATTCTTTATATAAATTTTGCATCATGGGATTCTTATGCAATCGCTTAACTGTTTGGTTGTCTAACGTTGGCTAAGGCTTTAGAATCACCCAACAAAACTTCTTTCATCGGCATTTTAACTACAAATCGACCATCCTTATTTCTAGTGTGGGTTTCTTTAAAATGCGCCTCGCAAAACTCTTCTTCAATACTAAGAATATATACTCACTAATATTTTCCACTAACCAGAATTTTTCGATTACTTTTTCTATATTCTCCTTTCGAGAAACTAAACTACATAAATTAGTACATGGCTCCTGATTGTTTGTATTTACATAGCCACCAGCGACATAACCAAACACAGTATTTTGAAATATTAATGAATTTAGAGATGAACGTATTTGTTCACCCTTAACAATTTCAAAGAAGGTTTCAGCACCCAAAAGAGCATCGATTTTGAAACTCCGTGTAAATTCCGGATCACCAAACATAGCCTGTGGAATTTCTAAATTCTCTAAATTAACATTTGTTGCCGGAACCATATCCATAATTTTATCTATTACAAAAAAAGTTTTGTGATAAAAAGGACGATCCATTACAATTGGCTATATTAGCGACAGCCTCATATTCAATCGAAGTAGAAATTCCTCCTAATCCAGAAACCGATGTATTTTTTTTTCGTAAATTCGCGCTGTCAGCAAACTGCTTTGTCACAAAATTTACCTGAGAAGCACTATCAAGTATTACTCTAGCTCTTGAGAAGTGGCCATATATATTCTGAATAAGTACTATTGCAGTTGGAAGTAGAACGCTTTTATTTTTTATAAGTAAGCAGGCAGAGGAAGTACGCTGTGAAGCGGCCAATGTCACATCTGTTGGCGATAAATCAGTTCTCGGCTCCGAAAGAATTGCTTCGGAATGAGTAACTTTTTTTCCTCCGATCGAAGGTTTGCTATGTCTGTGCAAGAGATAATTATGATTACCATTACAGATGTTACACAAGTACTTAGATTGGCGACAAAAAGCTAATTTGTGCCCTGGTTTTAAGCACAACACACAGAGGGAGAGTTTTTTAACCATATTAAAACGTTCCACAGCATTTAAATCAAGAAAACTTTTGCATTTATACATAGGATGATTTGCTGGTAGACGACAAACAGGACACTTTGATGAAGTGTCATTTACCTTTGTTACGAAAGTACGTGGTTTAGAACTTTGGGAAATAAATTTCGATTTTGGTGGTTAAACGATATTACTTTGCAAATTTTCTAAAATTTGACATCTTTTTTCAATAAATTTTATAAAGGTATCCCAATCAGTAAGCTCATTTGACGTCAAAGTCATTTCAAATTGTTTACACGATTCTTTATCCAATTTCTGCATAACAATATTAATCAACGTAGCTTCACTTAGTTTATCCAAATCTAAATCCAATAATTTTAGAGCTCTTAAATGTTTATGTAATTGATCAACTAATGATCTTAAATCTTTGGCACTTTCATTGTTCAACTTTTCAATCGAAAATATTTCATTAATGTGAGTATTAACAATAAGTCTTTTATTATCAAATCTATCTTCCAAAGCTTTCATTAAGGAATGAAATGTATCGCCATTCGATATCATCCAAGCCGCACTTCCAACTAAGCATGATTGTAAATAATAAAGCTTTTGCGACTCTGAAAGTTGTTTGTTAGAAAAAATTAACGAATCAAATTGAGTTTTAACAATGTTCCATTCCTCAACATTACCCGAGAATTTTGATAATGGGATTTCTGGCAGCTTGATATTAACATCATTTGATTTATTAATTTTTGCATTCCCATTTTCATGCATGCAATTATTAAAAAGTTTTTTCAAGCTTACCTCCAATTTTAGGAGATCCGAGTCGATATCCTCGAAACTATTTTCAATTTCCACTAAATCTTCATCTTTTTTCACAACTTTGTAGTAGTCTTGTCTTAAAAGTTCAAACTGTTGATTTAATTTACGCACTTTATCCAACTTGACTTCAATTTCTTCTATTTCAACATCCTCTAACTACTGATCCTTTATTGACGTTAATAGTCTAGTTATTTGCGCCTTGATTCCACCACGAGTCCTATTTAACGAAGTAATGTCTTTCTCCATTATTATTTACTATTCAAATCGAAATTTAATTAAAATTCAAAGTCCCCGAGCGGACCAAAATTTTATGGAACGAATTTACCATAAGTTTAAGCTGGTTCATTTCAATTTTTTAATAAGTGGACTGTAATCTTATTTAAAATCAAACGACCATTCGAAAGACAACTTTTTATTTCATCGAGGTTCACCGACCTCGCAACCACTCAGTACGAAACTGTTTTTGAAAACTGATCCCATGTCAGCAGGGTTACAATAAATTTTATCACTGAAGCCAAGTCAGCGCATGGTTGCAAGATTCTATAACAAACAGCACCAACAAAGCGGTAACAGTGTATTATATCTCAAAGGGCACAGTTTCTCCTAGACGAGAATTTTTTTAGCTTTATGGTCTATATGGGTTATCTAAAGAGTAAGTTCCGTTTGTAATTTATAATGTAGTTATTCTGCAATCCCAAAAAGTTCTATCTAGAACTATCTGCGAGATTATTGAACCAATGGTAAACCAAACATTCTTGTTCAGTCCGCGGCGTACTAATGGAGTGGTGGCACTCCATACCATGCCATTTTTTAGAAAAAGAGTTTGTGCCAGTTTCTTTTCTATCCTCTGGGGAATATTTTGCAAGAATATATGGCAAGCCCTTCCCTTTCGCATGCCCCAAGCATTTCCATTCCAGTCATTTCAAACAGCTGATAAAAATTTGGAAAGGAGTCATTTGAAACAGCTGATAAAAATTTGGAAAGGTGAGCTATACAGCTCCTCGCTCCTCCCAGCAGTATCACAATATTGTAAAATTTCTTAGATAATATTCTGAGCTATAATATTCGCTATTCTGAAAAATAGCGAATATCATATTAAAGCATTGTCCAACTGTTATAGTAAATTATAATAAAATCATATATATACGCACTGTAATAGTATAATTCACGCACAAAAATATTTGTTTAAAAATTCGGTTTACTCAGATTTTATTCCAAAAAATAATTGGAATAAATTTTCATTAAAAGCCAAATATGAATAATTTGCACAACGCTATGGAAATAATATTCGAATTCTGTATTGAAATACGCTGTACAATATTTCAAAAAGTGTATTCTTTATTCAAAGTTTAATAATCTTGTAGTAATTAAAGTAGTAATTTTTTATTTACAATATGTTGTAACAATCTATTATTCATTTCTTATATGTGTTGTCTGAAATGGATAGACAACTTCAATTGTTCACAGAGACGGCTTTAAAGGGGGAGGGCAAAGGGGAATTGCCCCTCCGCTCCATTGAAGATACATCTCACTCAAAGGATATACAAGTGTGTAACATACCTAATTAGCACATCGAAATCAAATAGCTCTGGTCTTATAAGTGACTATGAAGAAAAGAAAGAGTCCTTGGGAAATTATTTCACCAAAAGTTCTTCGCTGGAAGACGATAGAAGCTGTAATATTTTTCTGGCAAATATATATATATATATATATATATATATCTTAATTGGTGGAGTTTATAAGAATAAACAAAGAATTTTTTTTTCTTTTAGTCAACAATTCAAGAAAATGTTTTATGAGCTTTTCGATATATTTATTTTATTTTATTAAGTATTATTTACATTTGTTATCTTTAGCCAATACTAGGCATTTATAATTTAGCATTCGATTAATTTATTTCTGTTGTAATTGAAATATTTTACAGGTATTTAAAAAGCAGTGTTAAGAATTTTGTCAAACTCGACCCAAATTCAGAATAGTTAACAATGTAATCCTCGTTAAAGTCCGATTAAATATTTTCATATTCATACTATAACAAATTTAAGTAATTAATAGCCACAATCTGTGTTTCGATTTATATGCTAAAATCTACAATGAAATACAAACCATATTTTTTTAGAACAACTATTCGTTTCAATATCCTGAGACGACCACTTTTCGACGATTCTATCTCATTAAGGGGTGATACGCTGAAGGTTGCGCGCATTTCCGGAATTAACTTTATTGCTAAATGTAAATATCTACTCCTTTCATCTTTCCTCTTACCCCCATTTTGTCGAATTAAACCTTTATAACGCATGCGCAAAAGCGCGGAGGGTTATAGAATCCGTTGGCAAACAATAGATATCATCGTAATTAAATCTAAAGCATCTAATAAAATATAAACTCAAATACTGATAAGTTTTTGGTGGTTTGTAAAAGAAACTTTTCTCACAAATTTGCAACCAAATACTTAACAATTGGAGGAAAATTAGGTAGAGAATCTGAATAAAAAAAGAAACTTTAGAGGATGAAGAAATTTGCTGAACTAATTAATACTTAATTATTATTATTAAATGGAAAGTTAATTATTATGAATTATTTTGAAACTAAATTAGAAAAATCATGTTTGTCCCTCTCTTGTCGGATTTGCCTTGTCCCTTCCACCTGTAAACCTTTGCCGCCACCTCTGGTTGTTCGTTTATATCCAAATTGTGATTCTTCCTCTCTATTAAAAAAATGTTATAAAATTTTAGACTTTGTAATTTACTTATTTATTTAAAGCTACACAAACTGATTTTAATGAAATAATTCAATATAGTTACAAAATTTTTTCTTTGTGAAAAGACTCCTTCATAACTTTTATTATAGTTACGTATTAGCCACAAATCACTGAAATTAATGGCTGTTGATCATTATAATTATTTTAAGGTGAAAATAATATTATTTAATAATATTTAATTAGTTTTCCTTAGTATTATTTAAATTAAGATTTTTAAAAAACATATTGAACATCTTACTCTCCAAATTATATCTCGATCAGATTTGGTAGGTCTAACTAAGTTCAATAGAATGCCTTGTAAAGCTCTTCTATTAATACAAGATATTGTACGATATTACCAAGATGTTTTTCGACATTCTACATACCAGTCAATATTGTTAAGAACCGTAACAATGCTGTTAAGCATTTTGTGTTAATAGAGACAACTCTCTCTCTCTCTCTCTCTCTCTCACACACACACACACACACACACACACATATATATATATACAGGGTGTTCCGAAAAAACGTGGACAAAATGACATGGCAGATAAGTCATACAACAAGGATCAAAAATTGCATAGAAACATGGAGTCGCAACTGCGATGCGGAGCCGCTAAAAGGCGTCTAAAATAATACATAACACAAAGAGAAGAAACAAAATCAATACAGAACATTTTATTGATAATTACCTACTCACATGCGACTTATGCATGCCAAACGTTGCGCCTACAGGAAGTGCTCAAAGTGTTTACCAGATGCATCGAGACATGCCTGGCATCGACGTTGCATGGAATTGCGCACCTTCTCAAAGATACCAGGTGTATCTCGAACACATCCCACTGCCTCAACGATTCTTCCTACCAAGTCTTCTGGCGTTTCAACAGGTGTTTCATACACAAGACCTTTTAAAAAGCCCCGTAAGAAGAAATCCACGGGAAACACATCTGGTGATCATGGTGGCCATGCAATTGGTCCACCGCGACCAATCCAGCCGCAAGGAAAAGTAGCCTGCAGATGTGCTCTGACGTGTGTACTGAAATGTGCGGGAGCGCCATTGTGTTGAAATTGAATGCGTCGACGAATAGGCATCAGAACATTATTCAGCATGTCTGGCAGAACCTCTTGCAAGAATGTTAGATACGTGAAACCGTTCGGTCTGTCTGGTAGAATGTACGGACCAAATAAACAGTCTCCTACAATGCCAGCCCACACGTTCACGGAAAATCTTCGTTGTTCGGCGTGCGGACGTGTAGCATGCGGGTTTTCATCTGCCCACCTATGCAAGTTGTGACAATTCATCACACCCTCTAATCAGAATGCAGCCTCATCCGTGAACAGAATACTTGCAGCGAAATGTCGATCAGCAGCCTTTTCTTGCACATACCACTGCGCAAAATCCACACGACTGCTGTAGTCTCCCTGTTGAAGTGCCTGGACGCGTTGTAAATGATATGGGTAAAGTCCTTCGTCGTGTACAATGCGCCAGACGATAGTTTGGGGAATATGGGTTTCTCAGGATACAACTCGTATACTTGTTGAAGGATTACGCTGAAGTGCTTGGACAACTCTTTCTTCAGCATCAACTGTCCGAGATATTCGTTGGCGACCTGAATCTGGCTTGTGCACGTCTAACGAGCCGGTTTCACACAATCTTCGGTGAATAGTGGCAAAGAATGAGGTTGCAAAGAATGAATATTTTCGACAATACATTCGCAAGGCTTCTCGTCCATTGCAGTTGGCCATGCCGTAAACTAAATGCATGTCAGCCAATTCGCGGTGCGCGTAACTAGCCATGTTACGCCCAACGCATCCACGACTCGAATGAATTCAATCTCCTTTTGCTCGGCTCGTGTCTGCACCGCAACGCCCTCTCGTGCTTCTCGCACCCTCTACAGGCGTTTGCGACCCCATGTTCCTATGCGATTTTTGATCCTTGTATTTTAATATGACTAATCTGCCATGTCATTTTGTCCACGTTTTTTCGGAACACCCTGTATATATACAAACATGCATTCTCTTTCATTATTAGATGGGATACAGATAGAACAAGCCAAAATTATTTTGCCAAGCGCTACAATGAGTTTATCATGAACATGAACTACATTTTATGAAAAACTCTGCTTCACGTTTTCTTAAGATAAAATTTTCCTGCCCATCAAATAATTCAAAGGATGATAAATAATTGCGAAAAAGTAATAATTTTCTTTATACTATTTGTTTTAAAAAGCAGTTAATTTTGAATCTAATTTCATAATTTATTTTAATAACAAATTTTAGTAAGAACTCAAATTATATATAAGTCAAATGTGAACAATCTGAGACCTTACTAAAAAGGAAAGGAAAGGAAAGTACATGAAAAGGGAAGGAAAGTACATCATAGCAGAATTCACTATCGAACCCAACACCTTCAAATATAAAGTCGTCATTCGAAATCTAGTCTCTAAACCCCTGCAGAGTTAAACAAAGCGTCCTGGGTGCCCAGCAAAGGGTTAATTACAAGGAAATCGGTAATATAAATGACGATTGAAAAATACTTTAGGGATTGTGTAAAGAAGGAAAAACTGTAATTTCCCTCATAGTTTTATTAGATTTAATTTTGTAAATATTTATTAGCTTTTAAATACCATCGCACAACACCATAGGAATTTATGTTTTCCAAATATTGAAAATAATATTGTGCGATATTAGAGAACAGAATAAAATGTAAAAAAAAAAATGTATTGCATTTTACTATTTTTCAATTTTGTAAAACAATATTTTAGGTCACTGTTTTCTCAAATTTTATAATGCTATTCAATAAAGGTACTTGCTACTTGGGCAAACTGTATCAATTCTGACTTTTTTTTTTTTTTTTCATTTTAGCCATTAGCATTCTAATGGTGGAGCATGGAATGGTCATAAATGACAAGATTTAGAGAATATAGCTTTATAAATTTTTCTGAATATGTGGTCGTAATATAACAAAATGAATATGCAATGTTAAATATCTATTCAAATATCAGAAAGTATAAAAATAAGAACTATGAATTTGATATTTCCAAATATCTCCAAGCTACAAGAATTTTAAAAAAGACCTTAAGTGCTTATTAAAATCCTCAAACTGCTCTGAATTTTTGAAGAATAGTAACTATTAAGTTTTCACTAGATGTCAATTTTATATACACAAATAAATAGGGCGGAAAAATCGAAAACAAGTTATGTCGTATGGCAACAATTAAATTTGTAAAGGAGCAGGAGATTGTGTTGCGAAGCAGTTGGAAAAATCGATTGTTTCGTTTGAACAAGAAAATGAAATAATTATACTAAATGTAGTATATTTTTTAATTAAATGCGTAAAATTTATTAGTAAACAACTTTTACTACTGAAACTATGTGGGGAACTCTTAGTACATATCTTGAGAGTCCTATCGGAGACCAATCGGTAAATCATCACATTTAATTACGCAAATATAAGCATAGTATATTAGATATTAAATTAAAATTATTAATATTTATATATTTCCATAGATAAATATTTGATTGGTAGTTCTTTACTTCAACTTTCTAGTTTTGCCATTTAGTCAACCAATTCATGAGACTCAATTTGAAATGATTATAATATGAAATTATTTTAAAAAATGATCAATTTAAACATGGTAATGTGTTAAATTAATAACCTTTGTAAATCATTCCAATTAGACATGATAAAAAAATAAATCTATAAATGAATTATTTATAGTTATTTAGCGTTGTTTTAACAGAATATCTTTGAAGTAGTCTTGTTTCTTCATGAATGTATGCAACAAAATTAATTTGTAATTTTTATTCAATAATTGATTTTTTTATCAGGTTATTGATATTTTTAAAATAAAATTAAATTGTCATAAAAGATAAGACAATGTTCAAGGTACATCTTCAGCTCGTCTATACTGTATAATATAATGAAATTTTTTCCACATATCTTTTTATATTATTGGGTTTGCAAAGTAATAATTATTTTATTTATTGAATTGGTACGAATGTTTGTTTATAATATCATTAATCACATATTTTTTATGCAACTTCATTTCTAACAATGCATACAAATGTGAGCAATAAAAAATGCATTATTTTGTCCATAAATATTTTTTAAATTTTATATCTAAACAGGCAATCAAAAAAAAGAAAAAAAATCTTGTTATAACTTATAAAAGGGTTTAAGATGCATATATGTTTAGATGTTATTTATAATGCTGCAATCAGTTGTGGAAAGAGGATGATAAATTTTGTCTGAAATTTTTAAAACTTAAGAAACAATATTTTCAGAATTGTTACCAATTCACATAATCCAATTGAAGTATTAATCCAATCAAATGGTTATTCATTGACATGAAATAGTATATAAAATTTTAATATGTCAAAATCACTGAAAAGAAAAAAAACCTTGAAAATTCTGAAAAAAGAGAGTAGCATCACACTAATTATAGTAATAGCTGTAATGCTCTTTTGAAACTTGAATAAAAGCTGTTTCCTAATTTAAAAAGTGTTTATTTCCAACATTACTAAAAAATATAATGAAATGTTAGAATGGGTGTGATTTTTCATTAACTTTCCATTTGAAGTTGTTAAATTGGGCAAATTAAATTATCTTGGTAACTAATCAAAAAGTATCATTTTTTTTCTATACATTCTATTAATGTCATAGAAATGCCAACATATTGAATTATTGATTTTTTATGAGTTGCATTCATGCAATATTAATTGTATATTAATCAATTTTTAGGTATCTGATAATTTTAGGTTTCGAGACTAAGATTTCCTAGTTGGAGCAAAAATCTAATCTTGAGTAAGCTGGAGTAATGATCTATTAAAAAGTTGGAGATAGCTCGGTTTGTTATATTTTATATGGATACCCAAATTATTTCTTTGAATATTTATATATATATATTTAAATTAATGCCTTGGTTAAAATATTTTTCAAATAAAGAAAAGTTTTATTTTTATTTATGAACTTTTTAATATTAGTGTTAATGTGAAAAGGAGATGGCAGAGCTGTTGTGGTGTATGTAGACATGTTAAAAGTTCTTTTTAATTTTTTTTTATTGTACTTTATCTATGTTTTTATAACTTTTGAATTGCTACAATTTATTTTCAAATGAAATTGTGGTCAAATCTTTGTACACACACACACACACAAAAAAAAAAAAAGACAAGGCATTCCTTTTCTTTCTTTCTTTCTTTCTTTTTTTTTTTTTTTTTGCAAGAATTTTTTTTTTTCAGTTAAAGTATGATATTATCTAATGAATTTTTTCAAGTAAAGAACAAAATTTACTATTTTTTTAAAAATAATTTTATAGAATTTTTTGAATTTATTATTAGTTTATTTACTAATTAGTATTTGAAAAAATAAAATTTACAAATTGCTAACCTTGCTTGAAAATGTATATGATCATCAGTTTACATTTGAATTACAGATGGCATGAAAATAAAGGATGTGTAAAAATAATATGATGATGGCATTATTTTTGTATAAAGTATTGTAAAATTTTTGTTCTTTATTTATTGCAGTATTAATATGTTGGCTTTTTAAAACTGAAAATTTCATTTAAATTTCAAACTAAACTTACTATTTATTGCAAATCAATAAAATTAGGATGATGAAATATGTAAAAGAAAACTTTTAAATGTGCTGCAACTGACAGTGAAGATTCTTGTAAAAAAAAAAAAAAAAAACACCTTATCTTTATCAATCCTGTTTTAAATTATTAATAAGATATTTTACAAAAATAGTTTTGTGTATAAAAGACTATTTGTTTTTACTTCAGCAAAATCTTTCTAGATGACTTTGAATTGGTGAAAATTACTAAATTATAGGTTTATACATTCGTTTTTAATTTAATCACTTAATTTAAATATGCATTTCTGGTTATAAAAGTTTTCATTTTAACAGTTCATAAAGAATATTAAGAATTATTATTAATTAGGAATTGTTATTATTTATCTCGAAGGGATTTAATCTTTATGCTGAATCCAACTACTTGTTTAAATTTGCTGGAATAATGATTTGAAACTAATAAAGATCTTTAAATTTTCTTTAATCTGGCTTTGATATATATAACCTTAGAATATCCAGATAACAAATTAGTAATGTACATTTCATCAATCGCAATTGTAATTTGAATAATTTTAAGTGGATTGTTATGAAATAATGTTAATAATACATTGCTCTTTCTATTATATTAGTAATATAATATTAGTCTATTATAAAGCAATAATTAAGGAGAAGGGAAATTAATATTTTTTAATACCTGCATGAAGTGCATTTTTTCAACCCTTCTCTCTTCAGTCTCAAAATTCTTTCATAAAATGATTCTGGGATTGTAAAATTAAAGTAGATATGTCGGTCTAGAGATGTGAAAAGACATTTTAACTGAAATTTCTAAACACAAACAAAACTCTTGTATATTTTCTGATTTCAATTATAGCTGTTATTCATCAAGATGCAGATATGAAAGGGATAAAGGTTATATTGAAATCAAAAAGGGCACAGTGCAACATTTTGATAACTGCCAGAATGAGAAGCAAAATATAATTACAAGGGAGAACAATTGTATTTTAAAATATTGTATTACTATCAAGGAAATGCATTTAGTGACCATTGTATTCAAATTATTAAATCTTTAGTAGTTACTGTTTAATCTTGTAATTGGAAGACTTTTTTTTTCTTTGCATTTTCTTGATTGGTTTGTCTGATTTTTGAAGAAATTTCCAATAATGTTTTGATAGAAATCATCACATTTTTGGTTTATTTTTTGAGGACGGGTAGAAATATGTCTATGTAGTTCAAACAATTTGATGTAAAAAAATGAGAGTATTATTTTTTTAAAAAAAAATGAGTTAAAAAATAGATCTTATTTTTGAATTTGGTTTTGTAAAACTAAGCATGTTGCCCGAATCAATTTAGTTTGCATCTGAAAAGGTTGAAATATCAAAAGCAGTGAGTGCTTTATATAAAAATTGTAAAAACCATAGTAACCAATTCTACTTTAACTTTAACTCTATAATAACTTCTATATAAATTCTATAACAACTTAAAAAATATTTTTTTTAAAAAATCAAGCATTTAAGAAAATCTTCATAACTATTTGAATTGATTTTGATTACTTCAATGCAACTTAAGTTTTGTAAAAGTTATTATTAATCTCTTTCTATCATTTCAAGTTTTTCCTGAAATCTAAGATAGTAAATGTTTGTTCTTAAGTCTGTAATTCAGATTAAATGTAACTATTTAGTGAATTTAATTATTAAAAGTATTAAATATCACGCTGTTCTTACTATTATAAACAGTAAATGTCATTATGATTTTCCTGAACTCAAAGGAAGAAATATTTTGTTCATTATTTACTTAATGCCAGATTTATTAGTATTTATGAATTAATTCTTATGGTGTTAAATCTTGTAGAGATTTTTCTCATCACCAATTAAGTAAATGTTTATCATTTTAATATATGGGATGTATAATGTAACTGTTATTATATTCAATTATGAATATAATAGGAATTTGATTTTTGTGTTATTTATGTTAATTTTATATTCTGTACATGCATATCTGTGTTTCAAGAAGAAAGGAAATATAAGTTTAGATTAAGAAAGACTTAATCTATACCTATGTTTTATATAATCTATATTAGAAATAATCTTAATGTTTCAGATCGTGAAACTTCTGATGGTGTTAAAAGTAGAATTGTGAAATAAATAAATATTTTTTCCTTGTATAATAATTTTATATAAATCTGAGACTGTTAGAATAGTTTGAGTAATCAGAATGATTTTGTAATTATTTTCAGTATGATATTTTAATTATAGTTTCATAATTTTAATTTAAGATTCGTGTGATTTCTTTATGTAGAACATTACCTAATTTCTTAATGTTCTGCTTCCAGTGCTGTAATTATAATAAATGGTAATGTCTAATCATTCTTTGCAAATCTTAAATATTTTGCAGCTTGTTGGCATATGGAAACAAACATGTTAACCTTTAAGTTTTTGGTACTAAATTTGGATTAACTCATTATCATAAATGTGAGCTTTTTTTGAGAAACATTTGAAGATGCTCTCTCTTTCTTTTTATAGCATTTGGTGAAAATTACTTCTGAGATTTAGACTAGATTTGTTATTATCTGCCCCTTCTGTAGTAAGCAGGTTGCAGTTTTGCTGCATTTGAACCCCATATATGATTTTATATCATAATTTTATTTTTTTTTCTTAAAACTCCAGTTTACTATGTAACGAGGAGAAACTATTTAATTAAATATTACAACTCTGAATAAATTATAATAAGAATTTCTAATGTAGTTATTTGGCACATTAAACATAAGTTTTTAAAATACTTTGTATAGTTAATATGAATAAAATGCAGTGAGATTATTTTGTAATTTGAAAACTGTTTGAAATTTAATAAAGTTCTCAAATATTATTGAAATTATAAATTTAGTTCTTTTAATGCTTGAATGCTGTATTGTAAACTTCATTTTATTTTTATGTTCCTAGTCTATTAATTTTTGATTAACAAAGTTAGCAATTTAAATATATTTTAAAATTCTGGTTTCTTGTATTAATCTGTTTAAATATGTTCACTTCTTCTTTCTTTCTTTTACTATACTCTTTTGCTGTTCCATAGAGTAAAAACCTAATTGAATGTTTTAATATTATTATATTGTGTACAGAATTGATTACATTTTTATGCTTATCACAGTTTAGACTTTTGTAATATAAATAAGTAGTATTGTTTCCCATAATGTTATTAATCTTTAGAATGTATGTTTAATTTTTTTTGCTGATAATTTCAATTTTGTGTTACATTCTAGAGTTTTGTATATAATTGGTAACAGAATTGTAATAAAAAAATTATATCTGTATCCAAAAATGTACTAAAATGTAAATAATAATTTGGGTTAAAATATATTATTCATTGAAGGTAAAATTGGATATGGTTTACTTAGAAATTAATATACTTGTGTTAATAATCCATTTAGACATTAATATATGTTAGTATTTTGTTTATAACTACTACTTACCAACATAATATTGCACTGAAAATTATCTGCTTTATTTCTAAAAGGCTTTGTCTTTTGTCTCTAATGTCACAGTAAATATCATATTATAGCTTTATTATGTATGAAATTTTCAATATTGATGGTATTCAGTATTAAAGATGAGTATTATTGATATGGGGAAAATGATGTTACAAGTTTAAGAAACAGATAAAACAGCGATTCGTTTTTGATCAAGTGATGACTTGTGAATGAAATTATGCTTACTCATTTAATACATTCTAAGAATACTTCTATTGAAGAAGAAAAAAAGTGTCAAAAACAATGCTAACAGAATTAATTGCCATCTGCATTGTTTATAACATCTGCCGGCTGAAATCTCCTGACTCTTTGGGGTACAACACATAGGTAAGAGATTTTATGGGACAAAAATCATCTAACATTTTATGGACAAAACAATTTAGAGTATTGCAAAAAAGTTCATTCTGGGATATGAAACTCAACTTGTTATTGGTAAGCAGTTGTACCTGCCCATCAGCAAAGGTTTAAAAAAATTCTGCTGCAGCAGTTGTACCACCCTCAAACAAAAGGTTTAAGTGTTTTTCAGCTGTTAATGTTCAGGTGACAAAATAAAAGAAAACAGTTCCATTGACTCAAGTAAATCTTCATAAAATGTTATCACTAAAAGTCAGTCTGTAAAATGGTAACTACTTTTGATGAAAATCATATCTAACTGTTCTTTCTGATGATCTTTGCTTACATCTGTTTCTTATTCACCAGGAAAGAGAATGGTTTGGAATGATGAAATTATAGAATTAATGTCATTTCTTTTAGAGTTTTTTAAAAATTGATATATACATTTGTAATGAATGTTGTAAGGAGAATTAATTAAAATTTTATAACAGGAAATGCAATTTTAAATGTCAATGATTAAAGATATTCAAAATATTGGCTATCTTTTTCTCACCACAGTTAATGGACTTTACTTGTGAATTTACAAACAATTCTCATGTTTGATATTTATAGCTCTAGACCAGCAATAATTAATGGATGGAGAGCATCAGTATTTAGATCCTGACTCTTTATCTTATGTGTGCAAGACTTTGTTGGCTTTATCTTAACCATATATTGATCAGAATTTCTCTTAGATGGAATGTCAGTTAATTCTTAACAGATCATAATCAATAACTGATTCTATTAATAATAATATATTAATTTCAATAAAAAAAATTGGCATTTTAATTTTTTGTGTAGCATTTGTTCAAAATGGATATGTAGTTTTTTGGACTCTGATTACAGAAGGAATATGAACCTTGGTTGCTTAAACATTTCTTCAACATCTGGTTTATTTTCAGTTTTTATGTTGATCTTTTACATTTACAAAGATATAAAAAATCATTAAACAGAGCTCTCATGTATAATTATCAAAGAGAAGCTTTTCATAGATTTTAAAATGTTAATTTTATTTATGATCTTGAGAGATTTGGCTCGAATTTGCATATTTTTTATCTTGTGCAATGATATTGAACTAAGTGAATATTGCTTTACTCATTAGTTTTAATTTGAATAAAAATGATTTGGATATTTAATTACTTCATTAATTTTTTCTGATTATCAAATTCAATTTGAATAGAATTTTATGTTATGAGTATAATTTACATTAAAAGTAATTAATCTGTACTTTAATCCTTAAGTAATTTTTAAATTCTTTGTTCAAAATCTCAAAATATGTTCTTGGCCTTTAAAATTTATTTAGTTGATGGGGGAAAATATGGTAATTTTACCTTTATTGTGTAATGTTATAAGTTATTGGAATAAAACACAAAATCTCTACTTAGGGGATATGTTTAACCTAATGGGTCGTTGAAGGAATTGTTTTATCAGATTGTGAGTACTGCATTTCATCAAATAGCTACAATTTGAATGTTGCTTTTAAAACCAGATGTGAATATTATTGTTGATGTTACCAGTTTAAGAATAATTTTCATTTTGTTCTACTTTGTTATAAAGCATCTAGTGATCATCATTAAAGCTAGATTTAGAGCTGATATAATTATGCATATGTTAACAAATTGTAAATATCTTAGTGCCATGTAGCAATAGTTTCTAGATTTGGCTTCTTTGCCATTAATGAAACATATATATATATATATATGCTTTGTAGAATCTTTATGTGAATTCTATTTAATTCTGTTTAATTGACTAATTTTCTAATCCTACAGATGGCAGAAACCTTTCCTAATAATTCCTTCTTGCATTGGTAATGATATATTATTGAAAAATAAAATCATGTTTTCCCCCCTTTGTTTTGGACAGCTCAACTAGAAAATATTGATAGTTTGAAAAGATGTTAGAGCGAAAAACTTCAACTGTCAATTGAAGGATTGATTATTGTTACCGAAGTAAATTTTACAGTTTTGAATTGACATGATAAGAGAGGATATTTTCGAATGAAGATAAGTAGCATGTCTCAGGTTTCATTGTATATTATATGAAATTAGAATTTCGGATGAAGTTCTAAAGAGGCAAGCTTATTTAGAAGAAGTTATGGATAAGATGCTATTGGGATTGAACTTTCTTCTTTCTGTTATCTATGTTATTTTGTAAGAAACATACAGTTGCGAGATGGGGAATATTATATTTTTTTCATTATTAATATTTAATCTTTAGCCGATCCTCTCTTAATCAATAATTTTATTTATTCTTAACAGCTGATGATTAGTAGTTTTTATATGACGAATGCAAATGTTTATCCATCATCTCTATATGCAGAAAGATTTGAATAAATATTTTTTGGAGATTTAAAGCTTTATATTATTTTTCTGTATTTTATATTTCGTGGTTTCCCCTCCCTAATTGATAATTATTAGGTTTTAAATAGATTGCTTTTACCATATGTGTGTGACAAATAACATTGTATTTTATTTCTTATTAGGTTATTTAACTAACTTTGGAGAAAATGTCTATTATTATTCGTCTTCAAAATCTACCCTTGTCTGCTAAATCTGGAGATATTCGTCAATTCTTTGGAGGTCTCCGCATACCAAATGGCGGTGTGCATATTGTTGGTGGTGAAAAGGGGGATGCTTTTATAGCTTTTGAATCTGACGAAGATGCTCGTCTTGCCATGCGAAAAGATGGCAGTAAATTGATGGGTTCTCGAGTCAAGTTATATTTAAGTAGCTATATGGAAATGCAGCATGAAATTGACAGAATAACCAAAGAATATCTTGAGGGACCTAATAGGCTATCCCCTCATGAAAGATTAAGAAGAAGAAGTCCTCTACATGTGCGTGAACGAAGTGCTGATAACATTAAGCACTATGGATCTAATTCTCCGATGAGAAGCAGAAGTAACTACTATCCTGAAAGAGGACTTTCTGTTCATTCCAGAAGATCACCAAGACGAAGATCCAGGTCTCCGAGATTTAGATTTAGATCTCCAAGATTTAGATCCAGATCACCAAGAATGAGATCCAAGTCACCCAGACTAAGAAGTCGATCCCCAAGAATCAGATCAAGATCGCCCAGAAAAAGATCCAGATCACCTTATATTCAGGCTTCTAAAAGATCAAGATCTCCACTCTCTCGAAGATCAATTTCACCTTTACCAAGACCTGCTTCTCATCGTAGAAGTAATTCGATTTCTCCTCATAGAAAGGAATTCACTGGATACAAATATTCATTTTATGAATTTGAAAATAGTGGTGATCGAAATTCATACCAAAAAGAGCGAATTTCAAGGCATGATGAATATTTTAAAAGAGAAAATACTTCTAGAGAATTTACAAATGCTTCTGATTGGATTAAGAAAGATTTATTAAAAGAAGAACAAGCACAACTAGAAAAGAGAATTACCGAAGTTCTAAAAACAGGCCTTGATGCTATAAAGAAACGTGATTCTTTCCACAGTATGTCCAACACCGCAGATGTTTCATATTCTACTCCAAGTTTAAATTCTTACACCAATCCTGTTCATGAAGGAAGATTACAAGACAGCATCCATCCATATTTACTAGCAAATGTAAATATTAATAAAGACACTTTTCCAACAAACTCATTTCCACCTCCTAATAATGATTATATTAATTCTCAAAATATGAGTGTGAACAATGAACAATTTCTAAATCCATTACCACCTATTGTTCCCAATACATCTGTGCCACCTCCTCCTCTACACATGACAGCTCTACCACCAATGAATGTACCACCACCAATGCAAATGTCAGTTGTACCTCCTGCTGTTCCTGTATCAAATCTTCCTCCACCTGCACCTGTGCCACCGCCATTATCTGATCCTCCAGTGGATGTAGCTATACCTTCTCCAGGATTTTTTATTACAGTATCTGGTTTAGATCCTAACTGGAATTTCAAGGAAGTTCAACAAATGTTGAAAGGTACATTTGTACCTGTAAGTAATATCAAATGGGAGATAGATGATCTTGGTTTAAAAACTGGTACAGCTTTTATAAAATTGACAATTCGAGAAGATTTTAGTCATATTCTACATCATGCAACATATGTTTACAATGGTCGATTAATCACAGTTAGTGAATGTCCTAGTCATGTTGTGCACCGTTATTTTTTACCAGAATGGCCTTCTAAAGGACCTATTGATACACCACAAAATAATTTTTATTATTATAGATTAAAAGGATTACCTTATAGTGTTACTTATGATGATATAATACAGTTTTTCCAAGGTCTAGATATTGTCGATATATATATTGAACGTGAAGACGAAATAGCCACTGGAATAGGTTATGTTGGTTTTGGTAATGTGCAAGATTATCAAGACGCTTTAAAAATGAATGGAAAGAATATTGGTCGGAGATTTATACATATGATGGCTAGTTCTAAAAAATCAATGCTTAGATTGAAAAAGAAGCGAGGTGATCTTTTGAGTCAATCCAAGATTTTGATCCCATCTGTTGTTCCACAAAGTAATCCTACATCAGATGTTAGTCTGTCTTCCCAAAGGCGACCTCTTTGTACACTATTAACTGGTTTGCCTCAGGATATAACACCAATTAGAATTAGAAATTTCTTCAAGAGTGCTGGGCCCACACCTGATGTTATTCATGTCACTTTAAATGACAAAGGACGGCCAAACTGTCGAGCATATGCAGAATTCAATAGAGTTCAAGATTTTGATGCTGCCTTAAAATGCCATGGAACAAATCTCGATGGAAAAATCATCTGTGTGAAGCAAATATTGTTTGATGAAATGGAAAAAATTTTAAGTACTCAAAGAGCAATGCGTTATGTTGAAGAACTTCCTACTTCAAATGTACCAGATAAATTGTCCTATTTGTGGCAGTCTCCAGATAGCCGAAACTCACCTGTGGATTTCCCCTTTCCAGATAATAATTACAAAAGAATGTTGATTGGTCCTGAAACTACTTTAAATAGACCTGAAGTTCAAGTTTTTGAATATGGTAATAAATCTAGAGAACCCAGAGCAGTTCAAGGTAATATGCTGTATGAACCAGATAATTCATTTCATTTGCAACGGAAACAACGAGATTCCAGTCCATTTCAAAGTGAAAAGTGGCCTTTATCCAACTCTTCGTTACATATTAGAGGGAGAGATGATTTATTCAGCTCTCCTAAACAAATAAATTCTGAGGGCTTTATTGGTAGCAGACTTACTATAAAAGTGGAAGATTTTGAGTCAATCAGAAATCCTGTGAAATTTGAAATGAAAGCAAAACAGCCAATACCAAAGAAAAGTGAATTAAGTGATGCATTTGATGGATCTCTAAAGTCTGAATTCAAGAAAAAGCTTACCAAGTTATCCCCAGAAAGGCCATCTGTTCAAGAAATCAAAACCAATTCTAACAAAAATGACAATTTTAAGGAGAAGAGGTCAGAAAGCTGTAGTAAAGTCTCGTCAGACAGAAATATACAAAAAAGAGATGGGAAGAAGTCTCCTGACGTTTTTGGTTCATTCAAGGTAAGAAGTGAAAGTGATGCTGGTAGAAACAGTAAATCTGATCCCAAATATAAAGGTAAAATTAATGAAAGAAGACGAGATGACTATTCATATAAAAATTGTCCTAGAAGTCCATCTCCTGCCAGAATACATTCAAGGAATCGGCATTCTCGATCTCAATCTCCTTACAACCGTGACAGATACATGTCTGATCCCTGTTTATTAGCTGACAGAGATGAAGCTGTAGTGCAAATCAGCAATGTGGATCCTATTGTTGAGGGTCCAGAACTTGCAGATTTTCTTCGAGGGTTTGATGTTAACCATGATAAAATAATTCGAAGAATTGATCGTGGTAAACCAGCATGGGATATTCGTGTCACTTTCCGGAGTTATAGAGAGGCAGAAAGAGCTATTCGGTTTTTAAACGGAAGCTACTTAAATGGTGTACCTGTGGATATGTTTTTTGTTGATTAGACTGAATTGTTTCAAAATTTTCCCTTTATGTTAATAATCTTTTTCATGGAAAGTACCCATTTTGAATTTCTCATTCTTACATACTCACATTTTTTTTTGTTATTGTTTTTATGTATTTAAATGCAATAAACAAATTTTCCATCAGTAATGAAAGAATCTTGATTACTTTTTTTCTCTTTGTACCATATTTTTCAAACTATTATTTCTTAATTTTTTTGTTGAACTAGGTTTAATTTGTACATAGATTTTCTCATTATATATTTCAGAGTCATTTTTTCCTCCATATTTTTAAAAAAAATATACTTAAAGTGAAAAGGCTTAAAAAAATACTTCATTTTGAATATTTCTAGTAATATTGTACTTTTTTCTTAATTATATTTCTAAAATTTTCTAAGATGAAAATTTCAATTTCATGTATAATTCAGTCAGAAAATGCAACATTTTATAAATTCCATTATTGTAAACCTTGCAATAAGGGAAATTTTTTTGCAAAGCAGTCTATTGTAAATAAATTTAATGTAGTTACAGATTTTCTTTAATGCATGTTATTACAAGAAACAACATTTTACTCGTTATATACAAATCATGGTGTAATACTTTTAATATATATTGCAACACTTTTCAATTAAATATTATGAACAGAATTCAGTGTATTAAAACTTAAATTATAATATTTTTAATGTATTAGAATGTACTATATAGTCAGTGATTAAAGTCAAGTATTATTATATCACTTTATTATTACCAAAATTAAATTGGGTTATGTATGTTTTAAAAGGGACTATTTTATATGGAGGGAAATAATATTCTTCTGTACATATTTTCTGAAATAGTAATCCTTATGTATAAAAAGAAATATTTTTGGGTTGTTGTATCAACCAAGAATTCTTTGGGTTGTATCACCTATATTTTTCTTGTAAAATTTAAAATTTGATGTATGTATAAAGTTTGAAGTTTCAAAGGCAAATAATTTTTATTTTTACTAACAATATTGCTATTATAAAGCAATAATTAGTTTAAAATTACAAATTTACAGAAAAATTGAGAAAGTATCATTTTAGAAGATAGATGCATAAGTATGATGTAGATTTTCAAACCTGCATTGGAAAACTACTAAGTTTTTTCTTTCCCCAAGTTATTAATACATTACAGAAGTTCTTGACAAATTTTATTTTGTGGTTTTATGAAAAATTGCTTGCATTCTTTATATTTGTAAAACAATTTCTGAAATAAATTAAGTTGATTTTAGGTATACCTACTATTGCAAGTACTGAATTATTATCATAAAAGTTCAGCTTGAGAGTAGTTTTCTGTAACAAATCTCATTTATGTTTGCATCTATTAGGTTAATTCGTAATTGATTATTATAGAATCTTGGTTAAGATGCTTTACTGACATTAGTTATCAACCAGTCAATATGTATGTGTATTAATATATACATTATATGTACTTGTGATTAGTATTCGTTATATGTTAATAGAAGGTCCTTACCAGAAAGCAAAGAATCTGCTGGAAATAGTGTTTGTAGTTTCTTCAACCAATTCATCATTTCATTTTCAGATTTTATAATATGGCCATACACATTTTGTTTTTAAAAGTTCCTTGATAAGGTGATTCTGAATTACTTAAAAGCTTTAAAAGGTAACTGAAAGAGTGTAACTACTCAGTTATATCACAAACTTGTTCTCTGGTATTTGTGGCATTATCTCTGATACATATATAAAATATAGGTCTATTGAGATACATATTTGGTTATGCACAACTGGTGCAAGTTATATAAGGATAATATTCTAAGTTACTTTCACTGAATAATCCAGATGTACAGTGAAAACTTCAAGGGGTATTTACTTATTTTGTTGAATGACTTTAATTAAGAATTTTTTAAAAGCAAATGTTTTGGAATAAAAAAAAAAATTGGCAATAGCTTATTGTTTGAAATTAGAAATATCACTTGCTACTTTCGAATTTATTCTTCTTTCAAAATGTTGCATGTAAGAAAGCTGTGAATTTAAGGATATGTTTTTGTGCTTTCCATAGCCAAATATTCCTATTCTATAAGTCAAAAACATTGTGAAATGTATGCTTTTTAAAATTTTTAAGTTCAGAATAAGCAGCATAATTAAGCGGAAAAAAGAAAACCATCAATCATTACTTCATGGAATGAAGCAGACAAACGAATACCTGAATGCCACTATTTACTGTCGAAAACGAAAAGACAAATGTATATAAACTTGGTTTCGTCAATGAAAAGGAAGTTTTAATAAAGGGTTTATGATTGCCACAGGTTATCTTTTTATTTCCCACCTGCAGGGAGAAATAAATAAGTAAGAATAGAAAAATGTTGAAACTAACTCATCAAGAGAAAGTTTTAAATCCGCTTTTCTCACAGGAAATTTTATCCCAATAAAATCTAAAGAGTGAAACTTCATCAAGACAAGGCTGCGAGTCAAGTACCATTGCATTCCTTGAAAGAAAAATGAAGATTTATACAGGTATTGCACATATACCTCTTTAAGATATTCTTGCAAAGTGTCCTGACATGTCATATATAGATTATTGGGCATTTTTTCTATTGAAAAGAGCTATTTCCATATGCAAACCCACCATTATGGGAAAAGAGAAGAGGAATGGAAATCAGTAGCCCCCGATGTTTTATGAAAAGTCCTTCTGTTAAGGAAATCACATTGCAGACTTATTATCCAGAAAAAAAAGGAATGATATGTGTAGCTAGCCTTTGGAAAACACAGAAATGTACTTCTCTGATAACATCTTCTATAGTATGAAACATTTGCTTTTTAACTTGATGTTGGACATAATTATGTTAATTATAAAGGGTTATATTAATAAGAGCACATTATTGCTCAGCTTATTGATGAATAGTGTTTGGATTTACATCTTGCTCAAGTATAATCTCAATATTATATTTAAGGTTTATTAAATTGGGTGCAGTGATGTGTTGAATGACTTTATAATATACTGCCAATTTGAGTTATCAATGGTTACCATGTAGCAGATAATTTACATGGGTTTAATTTTATTTACATGAAAACTTATCATTTGTTCAGTTTTGCAAATGAAAGCATATCCTTTATATTTTTGAATAGAAATATTTTCAGCTGTTTAAACAAGCAAATAAATTACTTGGTGGAACTTATGCCACATTTTGCATTTTGAATCATTTTCTTATTTTTGGAAATTATTTATTTATAGAAATTGATGAGTGTATATGCTACAGCACGTATATCATGAGGTAGTTTTATTTTCAAACAAAGAGTTTTTCTTGGATGTTATAATGAAAATAAATGTTTTGCTGGAATAGTGACATAAATTGCAGTGCCTGTAGTCACCATTTCCTTAATATTGTGAATATAATTTTAGCAATTTATTCTTCTATACAGCTCATGAAATTTGTTGAATAGCATTAGACGCTTGTTGACCAAATCATTGAGATTGTTTTCCCTCCGACTTGTGCCAGCTTTACACAATTTGGGTAATCTTAAATTCATTAGAAATGTGGGGTGTATTTACCACTTGTTTCCATCTTATCTCAGTATTTTCAAGTTGATGGATAATTGTGTTATAGCTGTTTATATTTATCTATATAAAGACATGTTCATCAAATATTTTTACTTGATATCATATTTTTGTTCCTGTTATTCTGCTGCAAATGGCCAATTGAGGCCTTTTTAAATGTCAAATTTAATGAGTAACATTGAACCCACTGGGTATCGACATAGCATTTCCTCACTTAGACTATTTTTTGCTTCACTTTTTGAAATAAAGAGGATTCAGAGATTTATGGCATTCTATGTTGATGCAAAAAATATCTGAATTGTTTTCAGATAATAACGAATATTTCTGAAATGATAATGATTCCGAATATTAAAATCATTTTACATCTATTACTTACCTCTTAGCATGTCTGATTTCAACTATTTTCCTTGAATATCTTTTATCAAATAAAGATTTATTTCAGCGCAACGGACAGTGTTATTCCAATAACTGTTTGGGAGAAATTTTCGTAAAACATTTCAGCTTGTGGTTTTCATGATTTTTTTAAAAATATATTCTCTTGGTTAAAACTTATTGAATGTGTTTATGCTATGAATTTAACCGTATAACACAGCTTTTCAATAGATTGATAAAATATATTCAGTGTGTTGTTGCTGCGAAATATAAGTATTGGAACTGCTTCATTATGTATTCTAAACAATTGCTTTGTAAAATTCAAAATGATTTATTAAATTTTACAAATTCAATAAAATATATTGCATTAAAAATTCATATATGAATATGTTGATTCTTTCTCCCCTTCTTTCTTTCCCTCTCTCTCTTTTCTTTTTAGAAAACTGTCTAGCCTACTTTTTTTTTTTTTTTTCATTCTAAGCCATCCATGTTTGTCTTTAACATGTATAATTAAGAAAAGCTCGATTGCAAGTTTTTAGCAATCCCTAGGAAGCGGGGGGTGGGGGTGGATTTGTCTGTGTACCTGAATTTAAAAAAGTTGATAATCAATTACGAGTAATAAACTTTCTGATCTGAAAAAAAAAATGAAATTCGAATCTCTAGTCCGAATCATCGTAGAATAGTCATATATTGTCTTTATTTAATTTGTACTCTTGATTATGCAATTGCGATAATTTGAACATAAACGCAAAAGTACATTTTATACCGTCGCAACACGCAGATATATAAATCCTGTAAATGAAACTACGAAGGATATTGTAAAATATGTTTAAAAATATCGAATTAAGCTTTTGTTAAAATTAGAAAAATTGCGCAATAACAAGATTGTTGTCACCAAAAATCTAATTTTTACAGCATTAAAGTAGTATAAAAATTATTTTTGTACAATATTGTATTACTAAAACACTGAGAAAAAACATTAAAATGTTGATTCATTTTTAAATAAAATTTTGAAAACATCTTTTTTAATGAGCACATGCTGGCCAAACAGTAATTGAATTTATTATCTCTAGGTTCAATGAAATACCTTGTAAACGATTCTGAATGATTTTTTTTTATCTTGCTTACAAATAATATGCCGGCCTATAAGCATCCTATAAAGAAAATCTGTGGCATAATGTGTACATAGAGATCCTCCAAAGCTACTAGATTTCCTCTCCCAGTTGGTAAATCGTTACTTTACAAGTTTATTCTTACAATTGATAGTAGCTTCCATTTTTTGCTGCTAAATCATCACAAGTAGTGGAAAATGAATTGTTTGACTATTAGCCCCCCCATAAAAAGATGTAATATAATATCAACAAAAATTTCTGACAGAATTGTTTATGAAGTTATTTCACTTACTTTTAAATCTTTGTGCGCAGAAATTAAATACTGAAAGGGATAAATATCACATTCTTAAAAAATAAATTTTAAAATTACACTGCTTAAAACAATCGAAGGATATTGAGGTTGTGGGTTGATCTTGTACATGGAGAATTGTTTGAATGATTGATACATTATCGATAGACGTAGTAGACTATATGAGATAAAAATGACATTTGTTTAGCAGGAAAAAAAATGCGTTTTGTTGAGCATTTGAGTACAAAAGGGAAAAAAAAAATGCATATGAGAAAAACAAATAAAAAAGGTGTTTCCTTAGAAGAAAACTTTTTAGTAGGGGGTATGGTTTCCTCCGATGGCGAGCAATGTCGAACACCTTTGAAGCAATGAGTCTATTAATGAATGGCTGGAGTATTCTGTCCCACTCCTCCAGAAGAGCTCTTTTCAGTTCTTGGCTAGTTTGTGGGGGTGGTAGGCGTCCAGCAATTCGTTTGCCTAGAATGTCCCAAACATGTTCAATTGGGTTCGTGTTCGGAGAACACGCTGGCCAATCCATTCGTATGATTCCTTCCTCCAAAAGGAAATCATTCTCCAAGTTAGCACGATATGGCCTGCAATTGTCTATTAACATGAAGTCATCTCCAATTGTTGCAGCGTAAGGGACTACAATAGGTCTCAGGATACCATTCCTATATAGGCGACCGGTCAGAGCTCCATTTCGAATGATATGGAGATCGGTGTGCCCATCAATGCAGATGATGCCAGCATAGACCATCACTCCCCCACAGCAAAATCTTACACTTTCGTGCACGAACGCAGGATTGTTTCTAGTGCAACGCTTCCTCCAGATGAAAATACTCCTATTATCAGAATGAATAGAAAAACGGAATTCGTCAGAGAAAAGAATATTGTGCTATTCATTACTCCTCCAGTTCACATGTTCTATTGCCCACTCCCTGCGGGCGCGACAGAGGCCTGCTGTTCACGTGACACACACCATTTGTCGGCTATCTACAGCGTGAAAGCGGTTCCAGACAGTTTGTGTCGAAATTGTGGTGTCAGTAGCCGAGCGAAGGTGGTGTTGAAGAAGAGTGGTATTCATATTTCGGTGTCTCCGAGCTGTTAGCGTTAAATAACCGTCTTCATTTGGCGTTGTTGCACATCTACGCCCTTGCCCTAATCTTCGGCCATTTTCAGTTTCTAAAAAACGGTTCCAGATACAGCAAATCACTCTTAGTGAAACTCCAATGGCTTCTGCTACTTCGGCCCTCTAACCGGCCAACAACTCTCCAAGCTACTGATTTGGTTAATTGATTCGTTAAGACATCGCACTACTCGAAACAACGCGCTTACTGAATGTCGATCTTTCTTTTCCGCTTTGTCTTACATTAAGTTGAAAGCCAAATCATATTCGCTTCCGCTAAAGTCTCTTCTTCGACGTCAAACTCAAAATTTGCATACTGCGAAGTTTGAAAATAAGAAACATTTGCGTTTGTGACTCTCTTCCATTTTATACAAAACAAACAAAAAAAATGCTTATAGTGTTATTTTATACAAGGCTTACAATATCCTTTAATTGTTTTGAGCAGTGTATAATGGAACCTTGCTTAACGAATATAATTCGTCTCCGAATCTTATTATGCAAAACATTTGTTATGCGAACAATTTTTTCCATAGGAATGCACATAAAATTGGGCAGTGCGTTCTATTCTGAAAAAAAAAAAAATAGTCACATTTATAACAATGTAATTTATTATTTACTAGCCGCCTTTGGCGACCAGCTGGTTCGCCAATCTTAATGTTCGTATAAATTTTAATAATTAAATATTTTATACAATTCCTACTTTAATAGATTCTTCATCAAAATATTTTAAAACTTCAAATTTTGATAGTTATGTAATTCGCTCATAATATTATAAAAGCCTTCAGTCATAACGTAATATATATCTTTCTAATTTTCTCTTAGCTCCCGTAGAATTTATGCTTTAAATTAAAGTGGAAAGAATTAATCTACAATTAATATAATAATAATTTTTACTGAAACAAAGCATTTTTTTATAACATGATTACTGATAACAAAGTCACTTAGCGTTTAAACTTTATGGGCACTAAAAAATATCTTTCTTAATTTATTTTATATCTCAAGAATTTCTCATATTCATCATGAACAGATCGATTAATTAACAATGTTTAATTTTAAATGCATCAAACACTAAGAAAATAAAATGAATCGTTTAAAATAATCGGTCGAAAACAGGTTTAAAAAACGATGTACTTAAAACTATAAGCATATGCAAAATATATATAACTAACATAAATACAATTTAATTATAAAAGCACGCAACTAACCTAAAAATAATTCTAATCATCCGTTGATAATGGTTGTCAGGTCAACAATCAGAACACAATGCGCATGCGTGAATTTTCAACGCCAGTTATGGTAACGCAAATGCGTGAATTTTTCTACGCCAGTTGGGGTAATGCTATGCAGATTAGACATTTTAATTTCCTTTATTCTGTGTTATTTTAATTCAAAAGTATTTCAGAATAAATCTGAAAGATCGATTAATTAAGAATGTTTAATTTTAAATGCATAAAACATTAAGAAAATAAACAGAATCGTTTGAAATGATCGACCGAAAAATGTTAACCCTAGCCTCATTACTGTTGGGGGGAAAAAACTGAAGCCTTACTCATTTGGTGGTGGGGAAAATAAAAGATTTTTTGGCGGGAAAGTTAGTTTTTAATTAATAATTAAAATTCTAATTAAAAATTCAAAAAAATGGACCCCAGGTGCACATTTCCGACCTCTAAGGTATACATGTACCAAATTTGGTAGCTGTAGGTCAAATGACTTATTTTGTAATTATTTCCAATTCTTTCAGCATCTACTTCATTTCATGGAAGGTAATTGCTCTTAGCTTTTATTATTTCTGCCTCCTCAACTTTTCGCTTTGACATAGAATGCAGCACCATAAATTTTTTCGACAGTTTTAGTTATGTTCATCCATGTCATTACTATCTATTTCTAGCCTTATAAACTTGGCCAGGGACACAATCTCATTGATTGAGGCTTCACAGGCATTTGCTGAAACCTCTCTCAGCCATGTTTGGCAACGCTGTCCTGCCAAATCTTTTTTCCATGTAAAGACTTGTTCTTTTCAAACAAACTTCTCTTCAAGACTAATCCAGCATGGCATCACGATGTCTCCTTGACACTCGTTTTGCGGAATATCGTTTATTAAGCAATATATATATATATATATAATATATATAATTTGCTAATTATGCGAATTACTCGCAATTTGAAATTCTTTTTAAACATGGTTTGACGGAAGTTCCTTCTCATATCATATTGTGAAATCATGATGTTTACTAAAATATCTTGCGTGTTTTATCATGATGATGATTCAGTAAATTTTATGTTTCCCAGTTCTATTTTGTAAAAAGAAATGAAACTATCCATTAACAAATTCTAAACATAGACCAAGAGAAATGACGCGATTTTGTTCATGACGTCACGATGTCACCTCATCACTGGTTATGCGAAACATCGCTCGTTAAGCGAGTTATTTCTTAAAGAAAAAAAAAAAAATTTGTTTGTTCGTTAAAACGAGGTTTGACTGTATTACGAAAATTGATGAAAAAGTTTGGCACTCAAAATAACGCTGTCTTACGCTAAGAGATTCGGGGAATAGTTTTCAGTTTATTTCTGTAAAATTTCAAGAAACTTTGTTGATTGTCATAATTTGCAATGATGCAAATTAAAATTATTGGTTACAAATAAAAAATATGTTAAGCAAGCCTTATATTACAATGAATGTTCAATTAATGAAAAAATCGGGCATTGAATCCTTTTATGAAATATTTTTATGTTCTGGATGGGATTTCGTCATATAAACGTATTGATTATATAACAATGTCGGGAATATTCAGAAAATCCTGCTCAGGATTGGTATTTTAGAATTCATGAGCAGAAAGTTATTTCCGATAACTACATGGAAGAGACTAACGAGAGGCAGCAGAATATTGGCTATAATTTCTACAATTAATTGACAGTTCTTGTTTCAAGTTGATGCGGTAGGGTTTGCCATTTTCATAAGGCATTAGGCCATCAGTTAGCTGATAATCGCTTTTAAAACCTATATAGCGACTTCCATCAATGAGTTACAAGCACCATATCGATCTCTTTTCAGAACATAAACACTATCAGTTATGACCAACTATGATTGGTCCATTCTCATTAGTGAAGCATATGTGATTGTGTGTCTTTTTACATGTGAAATTATTGTCCAAATGTACATCCTGCGAATAATCCTGGCTTTATAAATAAATTCATGCTTTCTTGCTGAATAGGGTTCATTCTATTGGAAAATCGCAGAAATATTTGTGCAAAATAGAGATAATATTGTTTACTATAACAAATTTGAGTCTTTTTGTCATTATTATCGAGTAATGAGAACGGTATATTAACGCAATCTTTATAGATATCCAAATATTATAACGCAGATTATAATATTTGGATATAGGTGATTACTCCACTATATGAATTAATAATATAAAAGAGCAGATCTTTGAAAAAATTAGTTTGCAGCCGTACAATTCACATTTTCAATGGCACTTATATGTGTTTTTCTCAAGAGTGTGTATTATTCTCGGTACTCTTTCCCCAAGTAGAGAAAAGGATAAACTAAAGAATACAGTATAATTGTCAAACAGTAATTTTTTAAAGGTGATAAGTTGTCAAATATTCTATTCTAACTATAGTCTGCAGTTAATACTTGGCGAATTTCTTACTATTTGACTGAAATAATAATCCTTAGTTGCTGAGAAATAACCAGTTAGGTATACTAAGAAATTTTTAATAACTGAATTCTGATTACGAGTCCGATTTCTCATTCAGCACGACAAAATGGTAGTAACCTTTCAAAAACTCAATACAATTCCATCAGCTTGGATGGTTACAAGATGGTAACAAACGATTTCTAAGTTTGCAATAAAAAATTGTCAAGATCCTATTTGGCCGCAAGAAATTCAACTTTATCGAACAAACATCAGTGCAATAGCAACATAAAAATTTTAATTTTAAAAATTGATCATTTAATTTGTAGTTATGATGGAAAATTAATGATCTCAGTTTATAAAATTTCAAATAATTTAAATTTACTTTTAGTAATTAATGCACTGATCATTTTTTATTATTAACAGAAATACATAACTGTATGAAGAGCAAAAAATATAACCTCGGATCATATTGTTATACCCGCCAAAAAATCACACATGATATTTTGGGGGTTGGCAGTGAAGAGAAGAGTATATGTAACTAAGGTTGTATCCCTTCTACATTAATTATTTTATATAATTTAATTGTTAAGATTTATATAATTTTATTGTTATTTTATGTAATTGCCTTCTGTAATCAGCTGTTCGCCCAATATCTACATATTTACGATAACTGGTAAAACCAAAGGACCAATCCCTCAACCACAAGCATTTTACGAATTTCGCTAAATTTTGTTTTGTATGAAAGTCAATGCACATTAAGTACATCATGAATGGTCGAATGTCTCCTCCAATAACCCACGTTTTGTGGAGAAATCTCAAAAATATTATATCACTATATATTGTCTATGGAAAAAAAAAAAAAAAAAAGCTAGACAGAATTTAAGTTCTAACCACTGCTCCCATTTCTCCAATGTTTATTTCATATGAATGCTCATTATCCCTCGATACGTTATCAAAGGTTGTCTCAGTCACCATTTTTGAGAGATTCTGTAAAATAAAAGACTGATCCATCTACCCAATAATTGGGCCGAGGTTATTAATTAATTCCGAAATTCTTAACCATAACTAATTAATTAAAAAACCTATTACCCATTCACATATCAAAATAAAATAAAGCACTTTTTTGAAAAGATGATTTTATCCAAAATGGTCGACACAACATTAATAACTTTTGATATGATCACCGAAGACGGCGAATAATTAATCGGACTGATTTAATCTTAGCAATCAAATTTGTAGAACTACAAAGGATACTTATTCATTTTTTAGAATGGTTTCGATAAATTATTTTTAAAAAATGTTTTGGAAATTTCTGGAAACAAATTATTATTATTATTTTAAATGAGAAATATCGTGTGCTACTTTTAAATTTATTCTTCTTTCAAAATGTTGCAAATTATATAGGAATATTTCTCTTTCCGAAGAGAAATATTCCTATTCCATAATTCAAAATCTTTGTATATCAACCATTGTTAAAAGTAATAAACAAAACAGCATTAGGGTTGCCATATTGGCGAAAACTCGGGGGAGGGGGGCACACTAATTTTCACTTCAACCTTTTATATTTTTAACTTTAATTAAACGGTCCGAAGTTGTTTTGAAATTTATAAATACCCTCCAGATATCCTCTCACACAAAAGGTACACTATTATTTTGACTACATAATATTATTTTAAACTATACTTGAGCAATAAGGATAAAATATTCCGTTTGGATAACTATATTTTTTAAGTGACAAAAGTAATTGACGAAACTGATCCATTTTTTAGGTTAAAACCTCTATTAATGTTTTATTTCGGATCATCTTTCGAAAAACCCTTTTCTGCCTTTTCTTTTTCCACCTTATCGGAGAAAAAGATGGTTGAAGGATCAAAAACATAGATATGAAATAATAATTTTCTTAATCGGTTACAGTAGCTGTATGGACACTTTATGGTGATTTTCTCATTTAAATGTAAAATGAATAAAGTGTTTTCGATTTCTTTGAAAAATCGAGAATAATGAGGTGCAGGTGATCATGAAGGACATATCTAGAGGTCATGATCTTTTATACGAAATTAAGATTCTTGAAATTAATCCAGAGGGTTGGGGCTGGAGTACTCTGTCACGGGTTTTTCCAATAACAGTACAGTTTTCTCGATTTCTGTCGAAAATGGATGTGAATAATGTATATCTAGAGATCATGGGCTTCCATACGACTCTAAAAACTCCAAAGATGGTTGTAGTTGGTGAACTCGGGTTGGTTCTCCTCCCCCTTGAGCAGCACTTATTCTATTTTTCTCGAAAATGGAGAGCAGAAGATAGTCGACCATTGATGACTATCTAGAGATCGTGAGATTTCATATAAAACAAAAATTGGCGAAATCGGATCAGTGTTTAGAGTTGATTACTGGTTCATTGATTTTTTCTTTGTTATTTCAATTACAGATAGCATCGTTTTTAACAAAATTTTCTAATTTCTTTGATTCTCATTCCTATTTTTTAAAGCATCTTCAATTATTTATTTCGATTGTTATCATCTATAATTTACGAAGTTATCCCGGAAAAGCATGCAAAGCATTATCCCGGAAAAGCATGCAAAGTCATAAGTATTATTTTTTTACTTCGTTTTGGTAGCTTTATTTTATGTTTTTCTGGTTTAGATTTATATTTTAGATGGCAATGCGCATTTGATACGTATCATGTGAACTGGATTTGATTGGTTTATTGCATCCATTGGCTAGATTCAATGACGTTTGACGTTGTATTCCATACATCAAAACTCTTATTGAGTTTTTAAATTATGAAATAAATAAGGGTAAAAAGAAAATTGCTTGTAGTGACTTTTAAGAGAATAGAAAATGATCCCATTTGGATTCTTCCTTAAACATTTACATCTGATTGGAAGAATTTTTCCCTTTTACATTAATTCCTATTAACTTATTCCAACAATATACATATTCATATCTATTTTCTTACTTCGGGATGTCTCAGATTTCGTGTAAAAATACAAACATTGGATTGTATTATTTTTTAGCACAGACATTTCTTAAATAAAGAATGGAGTCGTGGAAACAAAATGACTAGATTTCCCTCTCCAAGTGAAATCCCATCGATGTAGAAAAAGGTGCATAATTTATTTGACCTTGTTATATTTAGATCTGGAGCCAATTAAGGACCTAGCACTTTTTTATTGATTGTGCCCTCTTCACTTTAACAGTTATTATTAAAATCCGAAATAAATCGAACCTTGGAGACATACAGGTGCTTTGTTTTAACTGTGGAATTTTACCGATCCTTTTTTACTTTCTCGCATACGTTGTATAAAGAAAGTATAGTAATCGTCAAAAAAATTCGAACTCGAGATTTTGAAGAATCGCCTCGTTTTAGACTTCCCTGAGTTCGAAAAACACATTTTTGGAAAATGTCTGTGTGAAAAAAATAACTCAAAAATGCTTCGAAATAGATAATTGAAATTTATCCCAAATTTGCAGATCTCTATCAAATTTTGAATAAAATTTGGTCAGAGGAAGTTCGTTTGTCCGGCTGTTCGAATATAAGTAAAAATTATAAAATAACTACAAACGAACTATATTTCGATAAATATAAAACGAAGAGAGCTAAATAGATAAGATTCGGTACATAGATTTAACATCTAGATTGTAAACACCTATCAAATTTTGAGTCAAATCCAACGAAGAGTTAACTGTCTGTCGGTCTGTAATTTCAGAAAAATGTAAACACGATAGTTCAAAAACACTATGACTTAAATATATCAAATGTGGTGTGAAATTTTAAGACTATAAGTGAGTTTTGTGTCAAATCTTTGTTTCAACCGATTGTGAAAAACGTGCCTAAAGCACAAATTCGATTTTCGATACTATTAACGGCATGCCAGGAATTAATCGCCAAAAAACTCGTTAAGGATCATACGATAGATTCAGTAAAAATGCTAAATTTATTTCGTAATTGTTATACGTCAATGGCATGCAAGGCGTTCTGTGGCATGACAAATTTATTGGAAAGTATGCGAGAAAGTTTTAGGGAGACACTAGGGCTGGTTTATTCAATTGAAGGAAATGATTAAAAAAAGTCGATAAGAATGTACATTTGAATATTAATCATGTCCATTCCTCTCAAGGCGCAACTTGCAAATGATTGCTCTAGAAAACTGAATTTTCATGTAAAAACATAATTTATGCAACGCTTGAACTTGTGTATTAATTTAAAAAAAAATATTCTTGTTAAATTTCTGAATCATTATAACGATACTTTGATAATGGACTAATCTTGGAGGTGGAATCAAATTAATTCCGTACTGCCACTAAAGGTTAATATAAACAATGTTCCTATTCTTTATCTAAAGACTTAGAAAATTTTATGAAGAAATAAAGAGACACGAATAAACTCATCGTTGAAAAAAATCGTTCATCTTTTTACTTCCTAAATTGATTAATTAAGTTAACGATTAATGTTTATCACCTATTAGAAGTTATTTGCAGATTTTTTAAAAATAATAAATAAAACACTTGAATGGTCCAATTTTGGTACTGCATGCATATTTATAGTAAATGACAGAAGACCAATTCTTAAATTTTTTTTTAATAAAACACATTCTTGATTCGAGGGAAACATTTCTAATAATTTATTTAATAAAAAGTTAACTTCATAATTATAATCAATTATTTTATAATAAGGTTATTTTTCATTTTTTTAAACAATGATTTAGCCAGATACAAGCTACAACTTTGCTTTTGCGATATGTAGTCTGCCATCACCTCAGTACATTATTATTAAAACCCGTTTTCAATTGAACTTTGAAATATCTTTGAATCACATTATAGAGCAGACTGCTAATCTTAAATGTATCGGAATTTTGTATTACATTACATCTTGGATAATAGATATTCACCCAAAAAGGATTTTTCAAAATTTTAATTAAAAGGCAATCGAAATGTTTACTCTTTTCTTGAATATGATCTTATTATTACATAATAACTATTTTTATCCTTTAACGCTTATTAATTAAAAACTAAGCGTATCAATGGTATTGATTCTGTTTTCGTTCATCTTTTTCTTTAATTTTAATGAATTTTTAAAAATATTGTTTTGCAAATTTGACAAGAGTATTTTCCATTGTTGTAGTATCTGCGTGTATACATTGTGACGATATTAAATATATTTTTATGAGTATATTATTACTGACGTTTTCCAAAATTTCAAAGATAATTCCATATATTACGCAAAAAAATTTAATTTTTTAATATAGTTCTTAGATAATAGTTAGTTACACTCTAAGATAAGTTATACATGTAATGTTGCAAAGAAAAATGAAAAACTGTAACATTTTTTCCCCTTCGGAATATTCCTAGTTTTTGTAAATAAATGCTAAGTTTTACATCAAGATAAACTTTTTCTTCAAAAGTTACAGATATATTTAAATAATTTCACTTTTATTTATCATTTCATCCTTACATTAATAAAAAAATCATTATTAATATATTATATTTAATATTAAAATATTTGTTTTTAAAAAAAATTTTCTCCGAACCTAGTCGGATACTTTAATGCTTCACCACTGTGTACTTTAAAAAATTATTTTAGAATAGAAAGCAGGCAGTTTGAAGGACACATCTTTTACAAGATTAAATTGGAATCATTGTTGGAATTGTTTATAAAGCATTATTCTTAAAGCAGCGATTACTGTAGCCAATTCTCATGAATTTAATGAGGAATGCACACTTTGCAAGATACACTGAAAAACAAACCACAAACAGAAAAATAAAACATCAGAGCCAGTAAATTTTATATTTCTTTTATTGCATACAAAACAGAAAAAAAATTTACTTTATCACATTTCAAAACAAATTTAATGTCAAGAAAGCATTAATAGACAGCACACAGATTACTTACAAATTTCACAAAATAATATAAAAGAAAATGGAATGAGCTATTACATAAAACTGTGTTTGGTCCCACATTTTTATAACACAGCTCTGTTATAACCAAACTGATTAAACAAATTCAAACGAAATCTTAATGAATTTTACGTTATTTAGATGAAGTTTACTCCATAAGAGTATTTCTCTAAAATATATGGGTCTTATCCCCCCCCCCCCGCCAAAAAAAACAGTGATATGCAAGAACTGGTAACTCTTAATTACCAAAAATGAAAGAAATATTTTTTTAATAAAGCGCACAAGAATAATTTAATTCAGGACGTTTTACAAAACGATCTAGTCCGATTTGTAAAACAATCTATTCCAACATGAGCTTGAGCAACATAAAAATGTTTGAGCAAGTGAATATAGAATTATTATTATTTATTATATTCTTGGCTCAACTTAAGATTAATGTCCATTCCCCAAATTTGATTTTTTTAGGGGGAGGGAGGGGTAAACCTCAGCCAAGTGTAATCCTGCCAATCTTCTATTGCTATCATAAAAGCCGTTTGTTACCATATCTTGTAAATATACAAGATGGCGGATTTATGAAAACTTGGCAGGATTTTGCTATTCTTGGTGAGAAACCGGACACTAATCTTAAGTTTTACAGTATTCATTATGCCACCTTCATTTTTGAGTATTATAGGCTGGCACATTCATCGATTTCGTATACTAATAAACAACAAACGTCTAAGTCAATTGCAAATAGTGTACTCACATATAAAGAATTTCAGGCGATGAAATTTCTATTTCAGTACTGACAACAAATTAAGGATGCACAGATTTTGCATACTGATAAATGCTGAATAATAAAGTATTCATTAGATATTATTTCCGATAAACCTAATAATACCACATGTCCTATTTGGGTTTCAAATTAAATTAAAATTCAACATTAATTATTTTGTCACATTAATATGTCAGCCTAAATAACACTAAGCACTGATAAGAATTCTTGAATTCTAAAAACGATTGTTTTATATACACATACTGGCAACATAAACAAGTTTAGGAAGATTTTTCTGCCTTAAAAAGATTTTTTTTTAAATTTCGCCTTTTATAAAAATTTCTTGTTAGGATATTTAAACATCTCTGAATGTTACAATCCAAACATGAATTAACGTATCTGTTATAGAGAAGTAGCATGTAAAAAAAAGTAAAGATATATGATGATTAATTCAATGATATTCGCTTTTAAAATGACAACGAGTCTTATATGAAAACAGCATGTTAACACACTATCATATCATATTTCAAAATTCTATGATTTCATAGTCGCCAAATTAATGGCTAATAAAATCTAATAACATTTAATAAATATCTATCTATATGTATATATCTTCACCCATTTCCTTTACACTTTTTCATAAGATATATAGGCAGTTAAAAGAGAGTTTCACAGAAAATAATTGCACCAAGTTTTTTTAAGTATATGAATTAGGCATTCTGTAAAGCAGTTTATGCAAACAATATTTCTCTATGTTATCAAATAAAACAGCCGTTCCGTTATCTTCAGCCGTTTCCTTTAAATTTTTTCATGAGATATACAGACAGTTAAAAGATAATTTCATAGAAAATAATTGCACCGAGTTTTTACATTCTTTAAATATATAAATTAGGCGTTATGCAAGGCAGTTTGTGCAACAATATTTCTCTATGTACGAAAATAAACCCTTTCCTCTCAAAATAACAAATGCAATGTCTAGGAAATGTCCAAAAATTAAAACACTATTTTATTTCTAATAATATCTCCTTACCACCAAAGAAAATTTTTATATAAAATATCTTAAGTTCTTGTTGATGAATGAAGCATGTGATAATTTTTTCGGATAAAATTACAAAACCATCTAAAACTATAATAAAGTACAATTTATAAAAGATAAAATGCTTTTCAATAACATATTAAGAACGAAATTTAGTGGAAATGAAAATCAAATATGATTAACTGGTCTATCTCCCTTATTATCATCACACATGTTTTTGAAAATATAATTAGTAAGTCTTGGATATTAAAATTAACTGAATAAAAATAATATTTAAATTAAGAATTAACAAATAAAAAAATCAATTATAAGATGTCAGACTGAATTTCATTCTATTTAAATGAAACCAAAATTTTCCCTTGACTACTTATATGAAATCAAAATTTTCCCTTGACTATTTATATGAAATCAAAATTTTTCCTTGAAAAGCACTTTCAAAAAGGTGGAAAGACGAAGAGCAAAGAAGGCACAGATGTTGCAGTGTTGGACAGATATAACAATATGTGTAAAATACAAGCAAACAGCTGTATTTATTTAAATAACAGTCTATAAATCTGCAAGTACTAAATATAAAATACATGTATGAATAATAAATTATTGCTCAATAGTATTTGCTTACTATGATTTATTACATCATAGAAAAGTAATAATATTATAAAAATAGTTTTGAACTTCCACAGATTATATCAAATATGTTTTGTTGATTTTAAAACAATCTTATGCGAATACGATTACTAGAAAGGTATCCAATATGTTTAAAAAAAATTCCAGATGATAGTGTGTTAACATGCAGATTTGCCCCATAATATTTTTTTTTTCACTTCACAGATTTCAAAATACAGAAGATACTGTATTGTATATTGATCTCAAAATACTGATAAACCCCCATATATTGAAAATATTTAAAAAGTAGGAGCTTTTTCAGCTTCTTCCATGAATTTCAATTAAAAACACTATGTTTATCGAATACAATTTCTGTATATTGAACAAAAATTGTCACATAAAAATCTTGTGCACACTTTTACTGCATTCAAGAAGCAGCCATTGGTTTCATTCATATGAAGGACTGTAAATTTAATAAGTGTAAAAAAGCCTATTTGACCAATTCTTAATGCAAAAATTTGAAGTGTAAAAAAAATCATCACGAAAAAGGTAGAAAATAAGATGAACAGTAAAGACATGTGGAAAAACAAGTAGGTATCAATAATTTAAATAAATAAATAAATAATAAAAAAAAATCGTTGTGATTATGCATTTTTAAGAATAAATCCCTAATTTAATACAATTTAGAATTTTAGAATAAAACCCTAAAAATTTGAGTTATGAATAAAAGATGACAAAATCAAAATTATGAAAACTGTTCCATAGATATTTCTGCACAATATAATTTTGATAATTCAACTCCGCCCTCAAGAATTTTTAAGTTCAATATACAGGGGTTTGACAGCAATCAGGATTAACAATTCTACATTGATACTACTTACAAGGCAATTTGCTATTTCATGACAATGGATATTATAAGCATACTACACATTTAGAAAATTAATATGAAATTCATAAATTTACTTTAACATGCCAAATCATAATTACTGCTTTCAAAAATTATTTTTTAACAACTAGCAGTTTTTATTAAGGCAATACTAATGGACGGAATGTAAATTTAATAATATTTTAAGATGATATACTGAGTAATTGCTAATATAACAAGAAAATTGCTCCCAGGAAAGTATTCCACAGTTTTTCTTTTATACAAATTTTTGGATGGACGGTTGACTTCTTATAGATAGGCACTTAGAAAATTGCAAGCAAGACACTAAATTTTTAACACAAAGTCAAGACATACTAACATTTAAAATTGTTCCCTCAAACCACTGTAACAAGAAGTATTTTGACTGGAATGTTAACTTTTTTTCTATACAACAAATTAATCAACATTCATTTCACATTAATTAAAATTCAAACAAATAATGCCATTATTTAGTGACACAAATGGGACAATGCCCCTTTTTTTACACCAGAAAGAGTGCAAGTAAATTATTAATCTATATACAACATTAAGTCATTACATGATTGAAAATCACTATCACATTCACTACATTACTTTAAGATTAACAGTAAAGCAATTAGTGGTAAGTGCTGTACAGTATTCAATATGCAGATGTATATAGATAACCATTTTTCTAACTGTACAAAGTTAACGAAGTAAAAACAATTCAATTCTACAAAACTAACTATACTCAACAACAAGGCCACAGATGAGTTTCTAAATATAATAAAAGATTATTTATAAAATATTTCTAATGATTACTGTATAGAATTGAGAAAACAATTTGTAATGGCTAGAAGGCAATTTTTTAAAGGAAAGATTAAATTCTTTTTGTTTAAAATTTAATGATTCTATTAAATTGCATTTATGATATAATAATTATACAAAAGGTAATGAATACATAAATAAATTTTTAAAATATATTTGATGTCTAATATAATAATACCCGAGAATTGTAAAGTTTACATATTACACTGTTATATTATTTACAGTAAAGTATTGAATTTATGGCTGTTAATAATGTGGAATGCATGATATACGAATTAAGAAAGTTGTATTAAAAACTTTTTAAGTAGAGCATTGAAATCTGGAAATCAGAAGTGAAATAAATTAAATTCAGAATAGAAAATATGATTTATATTTAAAGCATAAATTCGTCAGGTCCATGCATTAACTTACTGCAATATTGCATTTCATACCATAAATAAAAAGTAAGTAGTTACATATATTCTTACAAAACATTTTCTCAGTTTGACAAAAAAAAAAAAAAAACTATTGCTAATTATATACTTCACTGAAATGCAACTCTTTAAATTCATTTTGCTGAAACCCTAAGACTGCCATTTTTGTAAGCTCAATAAGATACTTCATTTTATAAAATTTTATAAATTATCACAATGAAATTTATTTTTGAATAATTAGTAAATTTAACAACTACTTAATGCCATCATAATCTTATTTATTCAAGATAATATGTTAATGCACCTGATAAGTTTCAGTTTTGAATTTTTATTTATCTGCACCATTTTTTCTACAGATGAAATAATTTTAATTACTGTTTGATAAGAGCCTTTACTGAAAATTTTTCTAATAATTTCTTTCATTTCAAAAATATTTAAAATCATGATCCAGATTTTCAATGCTCAGCTATATTTCTCAAACAATTTCTTTTGAAAATTATAAATTCACAAAAATGAAAAATTGTTTAATTTTTCTAAAGTAATAAAGTTTTATTTTAGAACATTTTTTATTTTTAAAATTGTTTTGATTTATTTAAAATGCATAAATTAAGCATTTCAATCAATAACATTCCATAAGCTATAAACTTTGATTAATATCTAAATTATGAATAATTAATTATTTAAAAATCTTTTGAATAATTTAATAGCTATCATTTAAGCACTTAATTTTCTTATTTAAATCTGAAATAGAAAAGTGAAATGATTTTTTTTTATAAAATATTAATTCTGATATGAATATATTTAACAATTTTTCTAATAAATATTTTGACAGCATCAAAATGTTTGATAAGTGCACTATATAGAAACAGTAACAATTTGAATAATTCTAATATGCATGCCACAGAAATCATGAATATCATGGCAAATGTCATATTTATCAATATTTTTCCATCTGCGAGTTCATTTGTATCAATATATTCACAATTCAAAGATAACATTATTGATTTGTATTTGCAAAGTGTTAAAATTTATCCTATTTTCAGATAACTTTTTTTATGATTAAGTTTCAAAAATATCAAATATTTTAATGCTCTAAAATAAGTATATTAACCACATATTTAATTTCAAAGGAAATGTAAATAAATCATATTGTTAATAACTAGCTTCATAAATCATTCAGAATCATTAATTAGTAGCTTTATTTGTATCTCTAATGAATAAATGGTAGTTAAAAATCAATGGATGATTAAGAATTTATTGTTTAGAAACTAGCTAATTAACCTACATTCTTTTTTTTAAGACTTCACATTTTCGCTAGAATTACAAAATATATCATAAATTTAAAAAAAAATCCTAATAAAACAAACAAACCAATAATTGAAATGCAAATTAAAACAACACGTTATACAAAAATTTCTCTGTTATTAGATATTTCTTTGAAAATAAATTGTCATTTTAAAGGGGGAAAAAATGATAACTGAAGTAATATATCATTTTAAAACTTTGAACTTTTTGGGTCAAATCAATAAAAAGTTTTATTTGATTGTCATGATATTCAAGATCAAACTTCTGTTAACATGAAGTCTAAATTTTTAAGGTAATATTAAAGGCAATAGATTGAAATTAATCAACAATGGACAAAAAGTTATTCTCTAAATCTTTTCAATCTCCATTTTGAAATTACTCATGTAAAAGGCACAGTGCAAAGCTACACTACATTGAATAGTTTGTAGAAAACAGGAACAACTGAAGTAATCAGATATTTGAAATATTCATCTCAATAAAAACAGAATTCTTATGACTGGAATTTCTGAAAGCCTAACATTATATACAGGAGTTCATCAAAAGACGATGTCCATGCCTGTAGCAACAGATGATGACTGCTTTATTTAAACAATGGATCTTGCAGTGAACGATACAATTTTCAGTAATCAATCTTTTTTAACACCAAGAATTTGGGCAGCAGAATCGGGTGATAACAGACATTCGTCTATTTTTTTAGGATCATGAATGCCAAGGAGCTTTTGGATCAAATCGGACCCTTCTTCAGGAGAAGCAATGTCAGTTTTGGAATGGGATATTTCAGTTTCTGCAAACATGTGCAATAAAGAATTGCCTCTTTTATTATTTTTAGGAGCTAAGCGTTGTTTTTTTGGCATGGGGCTAGGTGAAAGCTTGGAAGTGATTGAGGATGATTTAGTAGATTGTGGATTAGATTCTTTTGAAAGGAGTTGTTCTTGATTTTCAGTTTGCCTGTCTTTCAATAAATGTCTTTTAAAATGTTGTTGGAGATTTTCAACAGAAGACATTTTTTGAAAACATACCATACAAGCCACTGAAGTTGCATTTTTATCAGGTGATGCAACTTCTGAAATATCTTCAAGACTGTCTTCTTCAGGCAACTTCAAACCATTTTCTTCAGCTGAATTTATCTGCATGTAAACTAACGAATGAGAAGTTTTAAAATGATTGTAACAATCTTCATGATTGGGAAATGTCTTTCGACACAAATAACACATATACATCACACTGTTATGCTTAAACATATGATTACTTAAATCTGCTATGCTACCAAACCTGCTATCACAAAAATTGCAAGGAAAAGCAAGTTTGTTTTCCAGCTGACTGTAACTATGCTCTTGAGTGGTAACAGATGAAACATTATTATTCTCAGATACTTTGACTGGAGATGAGGAATTTTCAAAAGGCAAGTTTGAAGTATTGATTTCACCATTCTTCTTATCCATCTGGATTGGCTTACAGTTCATACCTAAATAACTTTTTGTCCAATGTTTCAAATAAAAATGTTTACGAAGATTTCCTTGAGTAGAAAAGGTACTTGTCAGACAATGATTGCATTTATAAGGACGGTCAGGGACACTGCGTGTGATCAGATCCCCTTTATGGCCATGTTTGCGAACTAAATGGCGTTCACAATTTGACTTAGTAGTAAACCATAAGGAGCACTTGGGACATTTGAAAGGCTTTTGTCCAGTGTGCGTAAGAATATGTCTACGAAGAGAACTGGTCCATGGAAATTTCCTTTCGCAGAATGGACAAGATACTGATGCATTTTCATTTTTCTTTGGAACTTCAACTTCCGGCATAATTTTGATACTCTCATTCTTATCTTCTTGCTGACTAACTTCCATTTTTTCAATATCAGTCGATTTTCCAAGGTATTGTTTGAACTGAGGAGAATTAGCAGTGCAGATGACAGAAGACACACTAGCCAAGTCAGAACAGTTTTCATCACCATTTTCAGATGGTCTCAAGATGTTTTGACTCATATCAATAATTTGCACTTTGTCATTTTTACCACTTAAATCAAGAGAAACATTCAATACAGGTTTGTGATTTGTAACTTGAGTGATAGGAGTCAGGAAAGCATGGGCAGGTGTGACTATTTTAAATGTTCCACCTACCTTAGGAAAAGATTCTGCATTAAAATTTTTGAAAACAGGCACTTGCTGGACTTTTGTGCTTAATACGTGTCTCAAAGCATCTCTGGTTTTGTCAGAAAGAGTTGCTGAATTCTGTTTTTGTAGATTTGGAGTTACAATGCTTGGTATGAAATTCCTACTACGTGTAGGCCTAGCAAATTCTGGGTGCTTTCTTTTAATATGGCGTTCCATATTTGATTTCAAAGTAAAACCTGCAGAACAATATACACAAGTAAATGATCTTTGTTTTTGCCCAGAAGTATTTGTAGGTTGGTCATTTTTATTCAAAATTTCCATTTTCTTTGAGCAATTTGTCATAGGTAGTGGTGAAATCTGAATGTTATTTTCAGGTACCAGCACTTGTGGAGTTGAGGATTTAGAAGTTGTCAGATCAATATACCCCACAGATTTGTAAGAGCTTGGTGGTGAATTAAAAATACTAGCAGGTTTTGGTTCCAATTTTTTAGCAACTGGAATTTGAGATTTGCATGATAAATCCAAAGCATGAGCAGCAAGATTTAAAGGTTCTTCTTGAAGAGGAGGAGCTTCAGATAAACTCACTAAACTCTCAGCTGCAATAACTGCTTCATTTGCATTATAATCAGAACTTCTGTCAATTTGTAAATCTAATGCTCTATCAGCAGGATTGAGATGTAAATCCAAAGGTTGATTATTATCCTCAATAAGAGCAGGTGGATTTCCATTTGAAGAATTTGAATTTTCTGGACTACTGCTCATTGTTTCCGAATTGGCTGTTGATCGCATTAAATTATTTGGAATAACAACAGATCTCAATTTGTCTTTAAAAACAGGATGTTGCTTCAGTACATGACGAATGCAATTATTTTTGGTAGAGAATCCATATTTGCATACTTTGCAACTAAATGGTTTACTATTGCAGCTATTATGAAGGGATCTCAGATGATGTCTCAAAACTCTGTTGTACTTGAAATCGACTCCACAGTATTTGCAAACTGTTTCTGAATTGCCAATATCCGCTGTCGAGGAATCAGATCCACTTCTATTTGACATGTTTGGGTTGTACTGCATAGCATTTCGGATTTCAGCTTTACCAAGCTTTTTATGTCTTTTTCTAACATGGCGCTCACAGTTAGCTTTAGTGGTAAAAGCATACTTGCAAATAACACATTGGAAGGGCCTTTCCCCATTATGTGTTCGCAAATGTCGGATGAGAGTGCTCTTGTCAACACTAACATAGGAGCAAATATCACATGAATGACTGGAACCTCTTTGAACATGCATCTTGCTATGACGTTTTAAAGCATTATAATTTTTAAATTTCTGAGAACAAGTTGCACATGTATGCATTCCATGAGCATTATTAGCAACAAATTCAACGGCAGGCACATCGTGGTTTATTGAAGCACTAGGCATTTCATCTTTGGACGGAGTTTCTGGACTTGCATTAGCAGATTCAGCAATTTGAGGGGATTTCGGCTGATGAGCTGGAAAAGATACTGGTGAAGCGGGACGTACTCGTATTGGGGATGTTTGGGCAGCATTAATGAGTGGTGCTTTAGAAGTAAGAGAAATAATTGACTGAATATCAGCAAAATCATTGTTACTATTGTTATTACTGCTATCAACTTCATTTCCATTGTTATCTCTCTTCATGACTCTACCATGAACAAAATAATCATAATTTTCAACTGGATCTTCTTTTACTTTACATGACTGCAAACTCTTCATAAGTGATAATTGATTCTGCTTTGTTTGTAAGTTGAGTAAAGCTAAGAAATCTTCTTTTCCATCATGAAGAGCCTTCTGAGATACATGATTGAACTTATTGTTTTGAAATGAATGAGCAAGGCAATGTTCAGCTGATCTGTGTTTTAACCTATGAAACTGAAGAAAACTTGATGCAGCAAAGTCACATTCACAGGTAGCACAAAATGTGCCAATTTCTGACTCGTGGACTCTTTCGTGAAGCTTTAGAGCTCTTCCACAAGGAAAGGCCTTTTTACAAACTGAACATTCAAATATCTGAAAGGCACTAACTGGTCGTTTAACATTTTGCTCACAATGCGATTTAGAAACTAAAGCAAATTTGTCAGTGGTAAAATCCATGAAGGTCAACTCTTGAAAACCACTCTGAGACTCATTCTCTTGCTCTTCAGATGATAAGGATTCTCCACATTTATGCTGAGTATGAGCAGTATAGTTGGCAGAAATTTTATCACATTTCTGACACATTATTGGATCATTTGGATGGAATTCCATGTGACTTTCAAGACCATATTTACATAAGAAAGCTTTGCCACAAACTGGGCATAATAATTTTGGGTCAACAACTTTTGATTCAGAAGGATCACACATTTCAGGTTTTTCTGTCTCCTTCTTCCTAAGATCAAGAGATTTACCATTTTCATTTGATGTCTCAATGTCGCCATGAGTACGCATATGACGATGCATGTTTCCATTTGTGGTAAATGACATATCACAAAGCTTACACTTGAACGGCCTCTCTCCTGAATGAACCAGCATATGGCGATCAAGAGAGCTTGCTGAGCTCAAATTTTTTGAACAAATTAGGCACTGGTGAATTTGATTATTAGTAATGCTGTGTTGCTTCATGTGAGCTGTTAGAGCTGAAGCCGATTCTGTAGCCGTGTGGCAAATAGTGCAGATATGTTGAACAGTTGAAACACTCATATTTGTATCACCCTAAAATGAGATAAAGACATTGCATTAGATGATAAATAAATAAATCCATAAAACAAAGATTTCAAAAATGTAAACATTAGAAATTAAGATGCATTAAAGTCTTATTTCTGAGTACATAAATATTCAACTATAACAGTTACTCAGTAATACTTGATAGTGATTTAGTTTTTCTTCTGAGAACAGTAAATTTTTTTGGAGCATCACTTTCAGAAGGTAATTGTTTTGTTTAAACATTTCAGTTATAAATTTCTTTCAGAATATAGCAAGATATAATTTTATTTTGAACTTTACTAGTGGCACCAAAAAGTTTACTAGTAATAAAGCATAGGATATTTTTTTATAATAGTAATACAATTGTATAATAAGTAACTTATTATTATATTTAAAAATTCTTATTACAATCAAGTGTCAGAAAACAGTTAAAACCTTTTACTACCAGAATTGAAAAAGAGCAAATAAAATGGCTAAAAGTTGACATTCAAGAAACTAGTCCACGTTTATAATCTATATACGAGGAAGAGAAAAAGATAAGCCCTTCTTTCCCATCACTTGGAGCAACAAATAATATTATGCCATAATAATTACATAAGAATAATGAAGCAATATTAAGCAAAAGTAAAATAAAATATAACTTTGAAAATAAAAGAAAAATTAAAAACAATTCACATAGTTAGAACTTATGAAAAAGTTATACAGTTTGACTATTCTAATCATGGCTCAATAGCTAATTTATAAGTTATACATATGTTTATAATGCTTTAATGATATACAAAATTATATATTTTTTATTATTTGAGTTAGTAAAAGTATTGTAAAAAATTAGGCAGTTATAATTTTTATGCAATTCTACTGTTCTATTAACTATATTCAGTAAAATATTCTTAATGCACTTTAAAAAATTTTTTGAGCTCATTCTAATGTGATTAAAAACAGACCATGGATTAAGCATTAAATTTCATTATTTTAAGTCAAAAAATGGTACTTTAAAATACTGATTGGCAATGTTTCTTGAGAGAGTCGCTTAAAAAGTCTAATATCGTATAAAAAGACGATATTTAAAACTTCACAACTACTAGCTTAAGATAAAGGAGATGAGGACTTCTTTTATTTAAAATATTAACGTATTAGGAATATTTTGCTAAATATAACTGCCTAATAGATCTGGGATATTTACAAAAACTGACAGTTGATAACTTCATCAGAAATACATTTACTGATTCATATAATATATTTCTTTATATAGTTTAAAGTTTTTTTAAACTCGAAGCATGTGCTTAACTCTAATGGTTTAGAGTTTAGCCGCTGTGTAATTTAGGAATTTAACTAGAGTTAAGTTCTGAAAGGTTAGAACTACATTGAGTGGACATAAAATAAAAATAAATGAATGAATAATAATAAATAATAAAATAATAATAAAATAAATGAATGAACCTCAAGAAATGGAAATTTTATTTTAGATTAAGCAAACTATAATTTAAATTTCAGTTTAGACTGGATGTAGTATTTTTCAGTATACCGTCCAATATTTCAATGTGGAAAATGCTTCAATTTAGAACATGTTTCTTTTAACTGAGGACACTTTATTAAATAAATGAGTAAAAAAAGAAATTTTTCTTACCATTATGTTTTCAACTGCTAATTTTGCAGTATTGTCTGATTCATTATGATTTTCATCAACAGTAATTTGATTATTCAGCTCAGAAGTAGGAACTTCATCATGATCTTGCTCATTTTCTGCCTGTTCAGGATCTTCATCAAGTTTTTCATCTATAACTAGCATTCCTTCTCCTTCATCTATTTCGAGTGATTCTTCATTTTCGTCATTTACAGAAACGTTTGTATTCGAGATTACTTCCTCGGCTGCAACAGCTGGGAGGAGTTCTAAATAAATGTTGCAGTAGTTAGTCGGAATATCTATATTAATATTCAGAATAAAGCATTTAAATGTAAGACAATAAAAAATAAAACTCCAAGTCAAGTCAATGAAAATTAAGATTGACTGAAAATAATGATTAGTTGTCCTAAATTTTACACTCTTTAATGAGAATGAATCTTTTTTTTTTTTCTCCCTATGTTAAATTGAGTGCTTAATAGAACAGGTGATGCATTAATTGTACAATGTATATGCAAAATATATACAATTAAAAGTTTAACCCAAGAACTGAACTTTATATCATTTTGTCACATTTATTGCTCGTAGTATTTTTAGAAAACCGAGAGAAAAAGTAAAAATTTTTTTATCAATATATTTTGAAAGTGGATAAAATTATTGTAAATTACAAAGATGTTTACTTATTTTTAGAAAAAAAAATTATTTTAATGTGTATTTTTTACTTTTTTTTCTTCTAATTATAGCAAAAGTAATTAAACACTCTTTCATAAATAATTTGGTCAGAAAAGATATACACATATTAGGACTATATAGGCTGCCATCAACGACCATCCAGAGATACAGAGCTTTTGATTGTACGATTATCCTTGAAGTGACCCTTCAATAGGTCGAAACTTCATAACTTGCTTACTTTTAATCATAAAAGAATGGGACTTTTTTTTTAACATTGTAGTATATCAGGACTAATGTGACTAAATATCCTTAATAAATGTGGGAAATAGCATAAAAATTTATGAAAACTTCTTAGCAGTAATATTTATTGACTCAAACATTGTGAAACATAATATTACACATTACTTAAAGTATCTTTCTGATTGTTGTTGGTATATGCCTGTTTCTGACAATTTAGAAATTATATATATATAAAAAATAACAGCATCTTTCATTTGTAAAATAATAATATTCCTTCAACTTTCCCCAACAAGATCAATTTAAAAGTATGGAAAGTTTCAGCTTTACTAAAAGTTACATCGGTTACATATTTATAAAATGTTACAGAAAAAGCGAAAATTTTTAATATTAAATTTTTTTTTATACAGATGAAAATAATTAATCCATTTTAATTTGATAAAAAAGATCAAAACAGATTATTAAATACCACATATTTACAAAAAGTTATTACTACCCTATTTGTAAAATTTTCTTTTTACTATGTGCTAATATTCCAGTTTTTTTTATTTTCTAAAATAATAAATTTTATTAACGATAACTTAAACAAGCATAGATATTAAAAATACATTTAGATTTCTCTCTAGCTTTAAGTCAAAAAGTGATTTGACTTCGTTTCTCATTATTGTATTACAAAGAGAACATTAAAAATTATTATACTATTTTACAACTAAGGCCTTTGCAAGTAATGAAATACAAATATATACATTCAGTATTGGAGCTTTTTCAAATAACCAATTCACCAACAAATGTTCGATTGCAATGCAAACATATAATAATATTTGAATTAATGTAAATCCCTTTTGGGAAGAATTGTTTTATAGTAATAATAACAAATTGTTGTTTGACAGAATGACAACAGAATATTTAAAGTCAAATTTAGATTAAGTTAAAAAAATAATTGATTCTAAAATTGTGTGTATTTAATTGACTATTTTGATCAATTAAAGTGCTTACAAACTATAAAAAATAATCTAAACATTTGTCTTTTGTTATTACTTCTTTTTTAAATTTTTAATTTAAAAAAACATGTAAGACAAGTTGAACAGTTTAATTTATGTCCTATGATGCACAATGTACTACGATCTCATTGTCTTTTGATTAAAAAAGAAAACACTACTACAGATTTTAAATTGCAGTAGAAATTACTTTTATAATTTCATTTATTTCTTTCCAATACATAGTTTTATAGAAACGTTCATTTCTAATGGTATTTTTCTCCATCATTTCCTCTTGGGAACCTTTTTTCATATGAGGAAACAGAAATACTATACTTGATGTTAAGTGCATAAAAATCATATTTCTTTAAGGAGAAAAGTTCAAACTAATTATAAAATTGAATTAAAAAGAGTATTAAAAACATACTCTAGTTAAAAATTAGAAAAAAAAAATCGAATGAAGAGTTTTTTTAAATAGTTTATTTTTACTAATCATAAAATTTCTATCATATATACATACCATGTTCAACTTCATTTAAAGAAATTTTATCAGGCACTTCTACAATAACTTCAGGAACTTTAACTTCTACTTCTTCTTCGGATGGTTTTTCCTTTTTTATTTTTTTCAGAATAGGTTTTGCTTTCACAGCTTGCTTTAAAACTCTCTTTTTCTTTTTTAGTTGGGGTTTCTTTATCACTCGTTTACTGACAAATTTAACTTTTGTTTTAGAAGCCACTACAAAAGAAATTGTAAATTATATAATAAGTCAAATAAGATTGCAACAATATACATGATGATTACAAGTTTCAGAAGGAAGAAAAAAAATACATTAATGCAGATTTAAACAAGTACAAAAAACAAAAGAAAAACCTGTCTGCTAAACATAAAAAAATTTGGCAAATATTTACAAAAAAGACCAATTTCGGTTATCGGCCAATGGCATTTTCTGAACCCACCATATCCAAATTCTCACAAAAGATATAATTTCTAATAAATAACCTAATTAAAATTCGAACCTCTAGCTCGAAATATCATAGCATAATAATGCTCCAGCTAATGCTCCATAATAATGCTTCATCTATCTTTATTTTACCTTAAAAATTTAATTGTTATTTATAATGTGCGTATAAAAACATATTTTATATCGTTGTAAGGCGAGTATGTATAAATCTTATAAATAAAACAATGAAAAGGATGATTATAAATGATAAATATTTTTTAATAATTTATTCAAATGAGAAGGGGAAACACTGATCAGTAATACGATTAGCAACAGATTTTTTTTTTTTGTTAAAATTTTAAGAGGAGTAAAGACGTTTTTGTATAATAATTATATTGTCAGAAGTTATTAATGAAAAATGTAAAAATGTCGATAGTTTTTTAATTAAAATTTTTAATTACCATTTATTACTCAAGAAGTAAATATTTGCTAAGTTAACTAGTTCTAAACCAATAACCTGCCTTATAAACCATTTTGAACGTCATACATGTTGCAATTTATACACATATCAGCCTATAAATATTAAAATGTTAACACTATTTTTTCAATCTCAGTGAGTTCTAAAATGTTAATTGGTATCAAATATTCGAATTTCAAGTGATTTCAAATTTATGTAATTTATCAAATTTCACGACCAAATTTTTTTATGTTACATAATTATAATTTTTTATAAGCAAAAATAAAAAACGTATAGCCACCCCCCCTTTTTTATATACATTAGCAGAATGAAATTCAAAGGATATAATATAGGCGGCAATGGCTATTTAAACAATACGCATGGAAAAATATGTCTACGTAAAAATACGTCTATTAAATATAAATTTGGGATATATTTACAATAGTTTTAAAAAAACAAAAAACGAAACAACAAATTTCTTTTAATAGAAACCCCACCCCTAGCCTTAATAGTCAAAAGAGTTATGCCAAAAATTCAGTTCGAAAAAGAATATATATATATAATCTAATAAGAAGAAACTCCAAAATTGAAATTTCCAATAGATATAGATTTTGTACGTTTCATATAGTTTTAGAACTAAAAAAAAATTAATGTAGAAGACAAAATGATAATGCTTCCCACATTAATTGAATGCCAGATTCTGTGTGGCAATAACAAATGAACCTTCACAGAATAGAAAAGCTAATATTTTATTGATGCTACTGAACCATACATAATAACTAAAATTTGAAATGTGAATACATTCCTATATTTTGGGAACTATTTGTCAGATTTAGATAAAATTATTATTATTTTTTATTTTTTTTGTGTGTAAATGAGTTTAAATGCAGTATTCTAAATAAATCATCCGATTGATTTTTATTTTTAAATTTTATATATAATTTTTTTTCAAAATTGAAAATTAAGCAGAAAAAATAAAATCATTTAATAAATTCTAAAGAATACTATAATAAATTCCTTCGTAAATAATTAAATAGAATAGTATTCTTGAGAACATTAAGCAAAGAATATTTCTAACTACACTTCTTAATTCAATTCTTTAGAAGAATATTTATGTGAAATAATAACAAACTGCCTTGAAAGAAGTAGGCCGCCCGTGGTTTAACCGAATATGTGAGTTATAGGCCCAGAGGCTATTCCGTCTTTGCCGAAGAGAGTGCTAACCTTCTGTCCTTTCATATGCCACAACAAACTGCCTTGTCGGACTCGCCAAAAATTGATATTTCTAATAATTTAGGCACTTGCCATAAAGAGTTCCAGTTTAATTCGTTTTGATAATTAGAATGTTTAAACATTTTGAAATTTTTAAATATGTTAGTAAGCACATTTAAACGTTAAAACAATTAGTGAGTAAAAAAAAAGAAAAAGGAATTAATATTTATTTGAAGCATAAGTATTAATAACATAAGTTTTTTTTTTTTTTTTTTTTTTTTTTACTTAAACATTAACTTTTTCGGATTCTATATACTATACGCGAAAATCAATTTAAATAATGTTGTTCTTAAAAACTTTACAAACTTTAGCAAAAACCGTTAAATGTATATGAAAAAAAAAAAATCGTGTGGAGTTTTTACAAAGACAACAATCTGTACAGAATTATTTGATGTTTCAAAATTAATAGCCATCAACACTAGCTAAATCATAATTATGCTCTGCTTTTCTGAAACATTTGTTTAATGGAAAAAGCTAATACTCTTGAAATCAAACACATCACGCTAATTACTATGGCAACCGAAAAACGTGCGAAGCTCATCTGATAAGGAGCAGACAGTAAAAATACTTCAAGTTAAAACACATTGCAAAAACTGAACTAGAATAATACTTCTATTAAATCGAAAAAGTTTCCAAATTTATCAAGTATCAGCTTTTAATAGTTCTTTTCATGGTAATATTTATCACATTGCTCGATTCAATTTAGTAAAACACATATTAAATAAATTAAAATTGGGGGAAAAGTAAACAGGATACGTCATTTATCCTAAAAAATACTTGATAAGTATACAAAGCAAATTATTTCGGAGTGTCTGACATATGTACTCATTCAATAAATAAAAATCAGTTAATTAAATTCGAAACTATATATCAAGCAAAATTTTTATGCTTTATATATATATTGGCAATAAAACTTCAATGTATTATTTATATATATATATCAATTTTATTTTTCTACTTAATGAATTTTTTTTTTATTTTATTGGAATTTTTACTAACTTTAAATGTTCTAATGATGAATAAATAAATTTCCAAAGTCACTTTACTTTAATTCTTATAATAGAAGTTAAATCACAAGTTTTTTCTTTGCAATTGACAAATATAATCATTACCGCTTAATATTATTTACTAACCACATCAGCGATTTTTGGAAATAAATTCTATAGCAAATGCTTAAAGGGCTAGTTAGACTAAATCAACTTTTGTATCATAAATACTATGTCTTTTATTGCGATCCTAAATTACCAGACAAATATGCATAGAAATATCTAGATTTAAAATGTTCAACAAGATCTTACAAAAGCAATAGAATGGTTTCTTGAAAAAAATTATTTCATTAAATTTAACAAATCCTTTATTTACTTATTATTTTATTTGAGTCGGGACAATTCCATGATTGCGTATAATTAAGTCAAGTTAAATAAGTACATAATTAATAAAATCAATTCTTTATTTTCTTTCTTTTTTTCGAATTTTTCCAAACTTAGTGGGTTTTCCCAGACTGTGACTATTTATTTAGAAATGAAGGTAGAAAGATAAAAATAAACCACTCCGCTATCCATCGTTGCTCTAGGTCAATAATCCACAAAATGATCGCCGAAAAGGAAAAATAATACCTAATTCGCTGGATGTCGCGAGACGCAACGAAAGGTTGCTATCCTTACTGAGAAATTAATAACATGGAAGACAGAATTCTTGGTTTATTTCGAAAGAGCAAACGCCATGAAAATTGGAATTAAAGATTAAGAATAATTTAATTAACAAAGAAAACAAGAAGACAAAGAAAAATATTTTTCAAGAAAAAAATGATAGAATTATCACCATCTCAGTTAAAACTGAGAATTCGAAGAACGGTATAAAAAGGTCAGTAAAACAATTTTTTTAAAAGTTACATTGTATTACAAATTAGATTTAATATAATTGGTAGTTTAATTTTTTTTACACAAATGTGTTCGAATTCTTGAAACACATATTTTGTAATTAAAACATTTGTAACTCACTTGTATTAACGAATAATAATGAGCAATTATAACAATTAAACAAAACTTTTTTCTTTAAAACTGTCCCTTTGATTTTTTAAACATATTTAAACAAATTCCGCATTTTAAAAGCAATAAAATAAAAATAAAGTATCCTTTGATTAAATATCGCACGATATTGATTTTTGCGAATAAAATAAATTAGAAATCCAAGTTAACTTTAAAAAAAACTAAAAATTGAAAATGGTGATTTAATTAAAATTGAACAACAAGAATAGGTATTTATTTATTACAAAAGCAGAATAAATTACAAAAACAGAAGAATTACAAAGAATTACAAAAACAGAATAAATATTTATTACAAAAACAGAATTATATCACACATCAAATTAGTTTATGTATAGCTAAAATAGCAGACGGCATGATTAGCAAAAACTAACTCTTAGAATACTACGACAAATCCAAATCCTATCCTTGTTGCATTACTCCAAAATCATTAAAATCACTACAGCAACAAATTCGCCCGTGCTTACGAAAAGTCTATTACACTGCTGCGCAGCTGGCTTTTCCTTCCTTTACTTTCCCTCTTGCGAAAGTTCAGACTCCTGCCTCTGGATGCGGGTGATTTCTCACCTGTTTAGTCACTTCACAATTCGCGTAGTTGAGTGGAGCACCGTATTAAATCATAAGAACAACAAGTCATGCTAACTTTTCAGGCAAATACGAATTCATTGGACTATAGCCAGTATTTTTTTTCATTATATTTTATTCATAAATTAAATGGATATCTCTTTTTTAAAAATTGTAAAAAATTCGTTATTCTAAGTTATTTAAAAAATGTGAGGCAATATCGTTCATTATATTAGTTGGTTATCATAAATAAAAATTTAATTGTACTTAAAGCAAAAATGTGTCAGATAAGGCGGGAAAAGCTTTATTCAAAAAAAAAAAAAATCTAAATTCTTTTTAAGATTAATTTAAAAAAAAAATTTAAGTAATATTGCTTACCACTTCGATTAGAAGCTTTATATTTATCCATCAACGCTCATATTATTCAAGTAGAACTAAAATAGTTCAAATAATTAAATAATACTATTTCCAGGGCCCGACTTAGCCTAATTGCGGCCCGAAACAAAAACTTCTTTGCCCCCTCCCCATGCTTCACTACTTCAGTAATGAAGAACCAAACTTTATGGAAGTATTTAAATTTTTCACTGCATTATAGATATATAACAAGAAAATCGACTAGAACCTAAAATAGCTATATAGTAAAAAAAAGTTCATTAAAGAAGGAAACATAAAATAAGCTTTCTATTCGATTTGGGGTCATCCTCTGATGTGGGGGCCCGGGGCAATTTCCCCGTACGCCCCTGCCTTAGTCAGGCTCTGGCTATTTCAGAATATATTTATTAGAATTACTAAGCTAAGAAGGTCTTTAAAAATACTAAAACCTAAATACTTTTTTCTCCAAAGAAATTAATTAAAATAGTTTATGGTAAGAAATATTCGGCGGATAAAAGTACAAAAGATGACAGGAAAATACTCTTTACAATTTTTTCAAAATTCTTATCAACCAAAATTGCATTAAAAAATGCCCGATATATTTTATATTTAATCTTTGACATAACAATGTATATCAAAACGAACATCACTTAAAATACATTCGTATACACAGAAGCGATAATATAAAAACGTAAATCTACATATTGTTCAAAAAAATAAACATACCATTGATGACAATCATCAGCCATCAAGGTTGTGATTTCATTTAAGGATAAGATTTAAAAATTATATTAGGTTATGAATTAACACATAAGCATTTAAACTTTAGATTAAAATCATACGTTCACACGCACTTCCAATTAAAAAAAAATGCTTTGTAGTAACACAATTGCAAGAGGGGGGGGGATCAAGTTTTGGTCCCTAAATCAAATTCTTCTGAATGCGAGGCTATTTCTACGATAAGATAAATGAAAATGGAGAGAAACACCTCAATGATCAAAATGCTTTCAATACAGAATAAACGATTTTTAGAAAAATATTAATTTCGAAAAACATCATGCTCTATTGCTAAATGAAATCGATAAGCCATCTTGACTTTTTTCTTCTAATAATCTGAGTATATATAGTTATTGTTGCTATCAATACAAATTTGGTTTTGACTGGTCATTACAAACTTTGGCACATTCTTTCCAAGAAAGCTAAAAACGAAAAAAATCTGAGCAGATGCCAAAGTCCAATTTAAAAAAAAAAAAATCTCGACAAGGGGGAAACTTTATAAACTTGATCTGAAGACATTATAATCCTCTTTTTCTCTTTCAAACTGCTCTACAAGTAAAGAAGCAGTAACTACCGTATATATTCTCTCTTGCATGAAACTTTATCAAAACAAGTACGGAAACGATTTAAACTTATGCCACTATTTTTTTTCCTAGGCCTTTTGATCCCTCTAAAAATGCAGTAAGAAAAGAAATGAGAAAGGAAAGTAAACAAATACCTGCGACTCATTTTTTTCCCTAGGCTTTTTGGTCCCTCTAAAGATGCAATAAGAAAAGAAATGAGAAAAAATCGTAAACAAATACCTGCAACTCAATTTTTTTTTTATCCATAAAAAGAATAAACGTATATATATTATATATATTCTTCAAGCGGTAATGAATTTTACAGCAAACAAAATAATGAACCTCAAATGAGTAAATTCTATATAAATCTTCCAGGATAGCATAATTTTTTTATCAACAATATACTCTTTCCTTATTATATCCCCTTATTATATATTATCAAAACAAAAATATTTTTTCTGCATTTACAAATCACAAGTATCGATCAAATTAACAATACAACACGGTCATTCATTTTTTTTTTTTCCTCTATTATTTAACAAGGCAACAGTTTCTGTTTTGAGCATGTGTTCCATTTTAACCCAACTAAAAATCATAAATCATTTCAAATAATCATAAACAATAAATAATTTTCGTATGAAATATACAGGACTTTAATTTATAAGCTTAAAATTATGATAATCTCGATGCAGGCAATGAGAACTGTTAAATAACAAATGACAAGTGAAAGGCTAAAAACGAGAGATGAGGCTGAAAAGTATTACGTGATAAAAGAATGATTCCACCTTTCCAAAACAATACAAATATTTACCTGAGTTGAGGTTGCCAGAGGCATGCAGCGCGGGACCTTTGAAGTGAGTGGGACGGACTCTTAGTGGCGGATCGCGCACTGACTCATTTACCTGGCTTTTTGCGAGGCAGGGTACAAAAGCGAAAATAAAATACTAATCAAAAAAGCCGAAAGAAAGGAAGGGCTGTATCCATGGTTACCATCCAGTACACAGACGGACGTGCACCTCAGATGCCGCAGATCAACGGATCAATGAGATGACTTTACCTGAGTGCGTTATCCAAGCCTCAGGTGACAGCCGCCGGTAGCCCCGAGCGACAATCAATAAGCTTAGAGAGATGGGCTGCGCCCTGGCGCCTATGGTAATGGTCAGGGGGTCTTTCAAAATCCCCCTCTCTCCCTTCTTTCAGTTGGGAAAGCCGAGTGGGAGGGAGGGGAAAAAGGTAGAATCTGACTTATCCGGAATTGGAAATGAGATCGAAGAAGCCTTTTAACACGTTTCGTAGATGGAAGGTTCAGAGTAGAAGTTCTTTTCGTAGAAATACAAATTTGAAGAGTTGTATGACTGAAGAGAGCAAGATCTACAAAATGAAGGAATGGCTTAAAATTTATTAATAAGACTTAAGGTGATGAAAATGTTTTTTTCCACACAGCAGAAGAGCTAATATATGAAGTTCTTTTCAAAAATAAGTTTGTTAGCTCTGAGCTTCGAAGTATACGAAATATGCAAAATGAATATAAATAGACCACTAAGACATACGGCAGCAAAAAATTCAGGAATGTAAAATTTTTATTTGCGTCAAAAAATGGTTAGGTAAAGCACGAAGAAATCACAATTATAAATGTATATTTGTTTTAAATTGTATGGCTAATAGAGATATAAAAACAAACATGTTCTTACTCTATCAAAATAACGATGTATTTTATTTCGAGGATTCATAAAATATATAAGAAACATGAAAGCAAATAATGACAATCATAGTGAGGTTTTAGATTGAACGGATTTTATAAACACTATTTAGAGAAACAGAAGAGTGTTTCCCTAAAATTATTTGATTAAAAAATTAAACTAAACGCTTTACAAAACTGCTCCCGTTCATTCTAATTTCCTTTCTATTTTCAACAATTAAAAAAAAATCCACATAATGCAGCAAAATAACCTTGTTCTTATAACAAACGACATGCTTATATTAAGAAAATATTTTCTTAATATAAGCATATAATAATTTCTTAATATAAAAATTTTCAAATGATAACTGACTTTAATAAAACATTTCCTTTAAAAAATGAACAATTCATTCATTCATTAAAGAAAATAGTTAATTTTTCTTTTCAAATAATGTTTCTTCTTTCAATTCCTGCTTATTCCAACGCAATTTCCCTGTTGTTGTTTTTTAAATTTATTTATTAAGAACATCAAAAGTATTCATAACAATAGTTTAGATAATACGAAACATCGAATAATCAATATTCCATCATTATCATAGTTTTTCATTAATGCAAAATAAATAAAAGGACACCCCAGAAGGCAGAGCAATCCATGTATGCCTTCTGAACCAAAAAGGCTTAATCATCTGCCTGAGATATGATCCTCAGTCAATTAATGAGCATCCTCCTCCTGCGATGTTTCTCCAAGCTAATAGTCACGCAACACGGAAGTATTGGGCTATTAATAAACATCCAACTTCTTTCTCCCGTTTCCAAACTTTCGACATAACTCCGGTTTCCAAAGATATTGCTCAATCACATTCGGACAGTTTTCCTCAAAGCGATGACGCACGGAGAGGAAAGAGGTGTGACGGTCGAAGTGAAGAAACCTTTGCTACTGCCACTTCTTTCGACTTCTGATTCATAATCGAAATAATTTGCATAAAAAAAAATATACTGAAGAAAATGGCACGACCAGAGTTACAACTTCATAGCGATTGAATGGATTATAGCTATTTTCAATTCAAAATGAATTAATGACACTCCTATCAAAAACAAGCTTACATACTTTCTGATTAATTTGTTCCTTTGCTGTTTTATTTTATATTACAAGTAAGTTTTCATCTTCCAATAGATAAGTTATATTTCAATCAGTAAACGAGCACAAGAAAATTCTGTAGTTCAGAATAAATAAGTAAAAAAATAAAACAATATCAAAAATAAACAACAAAGCTTATCCATCTTTTCTCCCTCTCGAGGAAAATGTCTTGCATTATATTTTGAATAAATATTCCATTATTTTTTACTAGGTTAATGTTATTAAAATTCATAACGCTATCTCTATAAATACGTGCAGACAATTTTTTTCTTGAATTAATATTTTACTTAAGAGCAGTTTAACTATCATGAACACAATGTGTTGTTTTTAACTTTTGAAAAACTTTCTTTATACGTGCTGAAAATCTTTCAAATGTTTTTAAGAAGTGTTTAGGCATTGATGTTAATATATGAGTAAGCGAATTTGAATTACTATTAAGATAAAATTAAAATGCCTACTTATTCTTTTTAAATATTACTGAATGATTGTTACGTTCTTCTCTTAAAAGATTATACTAGGAAATATGAATCTTTATATAGTACCGAAAATATTCCATAAGTGAATTCATATTCATTATAATTCTAAATTATCAAAAATAATTCACTTGAATAAATGGATTAATTATTTTTATAATATTATATAGTGTTTCCTAAATTATGAAAGAGAAAACCGGAAAAAGTTAAGTAGAATGCTGGATAATGTCGGTTGCTTTTTTAATAAAGACATTTAAATAAAGACATTTTTTTTTTGACATGGTAGAAATTTTGACAGTAAATACATATAAGAAAATAATGTTTTCTAGTTTAGTAAACAACTAGTCTTGAAAATCCGAATTAACAAAATATGCTTCTAAAATCTCAGTCTAATCAATTTAGATCGAGAAATGACTCATTACATAACAATTCAAATTTAATATGAAAAACAATTCTAGATCAAAATCCAGATGGAAAAAAAATCTTACTTTTTACGAATAAGAATTGTAAATATTCATTTATTATTGCATACTATAAGAGAGTAAACCTTTAAAACTCCAGCAAAAGAATCTCTTTCTTCCCTACAATTTCTAATAATTCAAAACAGTCGAAGGCTTTTAATGCATTTATTCTCAGCTTTTATTTACAATATAAAAAAAGAAATTACGCAGGTACGCTTGATATGAAATGTATGTTGACAAACTAAACAACGGAAAGCAAAACATTCGAGATAAAATGATAATATTATTTGCAATTCAGTTAAAATTTTACACATATCTGAGAGAATTTATTCCAACTCAATTTCATAGGCAAATTGATATAGCAAGTTTTCGGATTATTGACGCTTCACTAAAATCACGAATATTTTGCATTAGTAATAAGCTTTCATGTCTTATCTAGCCAGCTTAGTTCATCTTATCTAATCAGTTGATGTCGATGCAAAATAAGTTGAACTAAAAATAGGATAAAATTCCATGAGCTTAAGAATCCTTTTTCCAATTTTTAATTTTTTCAATAGAACAGCTACGGAAAGCCCGATAGACTTCATAATTTACAGAACAAGTAACAATTATTCAACAGCAAAACAAAAGAAGCATTTTCTTATTTCCAAATTAATCGGACATTTGAATAATTATCAGTAAGCGACTGCTTGATACAACATTTTAATCCAATCCGCAACTTCGGAGGGTTTTTATGCTTGAGGATAATTGTGTTTTAGCCTACAGCCGCGATCTAAACTTTCTTAAAAATTTACTGATTTTATTTTAATTTTGAAACAAAAAAAAAGTATTTAATTATAAATTTAAATATGTCAAAAGTACAAGATTAGGACTTAAAATTAGAGAGCTACTGATTTGGTAATGTTATTTAAACCTACATATCCACTAAAAAAATACTTAGACAATAAATGGAAAAATAATAAACATTTACGGGTAGTAATAGTTACTTCTCTTGAAAAATTACTTCTTGAACTGTTACTTCTTTCAATGAAAGAAATAACTGTACGCTAGAGCATCAGTTTAATGATTTAACGGTACAAATATGTACTACATAAAAGTATGAGGCTTTTTTTTTAGTTTTATATTTTATATTACAATTTTAAAAGTTTAGTGTTGTTATTTTTAAATAATGTTGAAAATTATTTCTTATATTTATATTATATATATCACAACTATTAACACAAAAATATCGCGGGTAATTTATTTTATTGACAACAAAAAACTTTTTATATGTGTGTCCCTTGTTATTATTATGAATTTTTATTCTAAACTTATGTGTAAAACGAAAGTGAAACATAATAGTAAATGCGTTAACATAAAATTATGCAGCAAAAAAAGCATATAAAATTTTTAAAAAAATGTTATGGAATATGGCGGGGGGAAAAATCCAAACTTGTTTAGATTTTTAAAAAAATGTTCCATCATTTTATTAGACGAGTATTTTCACTGAGCCAAATGTGCTCTAATTTCTAATTACGATTTTGAGAATAGCCAAATTACTCTATGATGTTCAAATTTGTTAAGATGGCCCTTACAAGGCCATTCCAGTTTCCGACAGAGAATTCTACCAAGGTATCCTCTTTTTTCAGTTGAAAAATATATATATGTATATGCAATATAGATCATCTTTAAAAAAAAAGTATATTCATTTATTCAAAAAAAAAAAAAAGCAGAGAAACCAAAACTGCGAAATAAGAGAATTTTCATGCGTTCATAATAATGTAAATAAGGGCAACCAATGCATTATTGACACTTCAATATAATATTTTATTTCATTAATGAGCAAGATATAACTCCTATTTCCAGCGAAGCCTTAGAAATCCAAATGTCAGTCTAACCCTGTCTTAAAACACATTAAAAAAATATATCGGGTTTGTCCAGCTCTTTTCATCAAACAAGTACACAATGCATTTTCCCTCCCAGAAGGTTCACCCACTCACGGAAATTTCCAACCTCTTTCAATTTAGTTTAGACCAAAGAGGAATTCTGCCCAAGCAACACCACGCAGCGTGCAGGCAAGAAGATACCATTTTTCCGCTGCCCACGGGTGGGGAAACTGCGAGGGAGATGGAGATGAGGTGGCGGATCGATTTAACAATCCGATGAAGTGAATCTGCATCGACGCCAGTGGCATGGAAACGGACGTTCGTGACACGGATACCCGCGAATCGGTAACAAACATACACAAAATCTCGCGTCGATCACTCAATAATACAATCACTCCCTAATTTTCTTTCGACACATGACCATGGAGGGAGATAAAAATAATGATAATAACAAAGTCTGGTTTTCTTGCGGTAATGACGAGGAGACACGTTAGAATCCATTTGACTAAGAGGAATTGGGCGACTTCACTTTTAATAGGCCTCCTCCGACTACTAGATAAGATTGCCCTTCCTCCGCATCAGGTGTTTCAGATACCATATGGAAAGCGGAGGGGGGAAAAAAGTAGTTTTCTTGAAAAAGCATCGTGCAAAGAGTTTTTTTTTTTTCAATCCGTTTCCGTGGCAACCGAATACACGAACTTCAGCTTATTAATTTATGGGTTCGTTTTCGTTTTAATCTGAAGGAAAGATATTACATCGCTTCTTATTAAAGCTTGTTTTTTTATTATATCCGTAATTTAAAACATTATTCACAATAGAAATTTGCTGCTAAAAACTACGTTTAATTTTCGGAATTGTTGATTTTTGAAGATTAGCAATCGAACTGTTTTCAAAAAGGAAAGATTTCAAATTCGCGTCGTTAAACCACTGCAAATTTAATTTTGACTCCAAAGGAAATTGTTTCAAGTTATATGTTAAATTTACTTGTTTTTAAAATTATTTTAACTGTATAGAATAAAACCGAGACTGGAAAAAAAAAATCTCCGATATGTTTAAGCTATTTATTTGTTAGAAAAACAGAAATTTAATTAATATCGAATTCTTAAGCTTTCGAATTTCAGTGAAATCCTATTTATCGTTTTTTATATTTGTATTCATATTGTATAATTTTAAATTATACATTGAATACACTCTCCCTGGCTACGGTTTCTAAATTTATGTTATTAATTTCTGAGCATCGAATCAGACTTGGTTCCAAAGTAAAACAGATTATATGCTTAAAAATATGAAGAAAAAAAAATATTTCGATAAACCAAGTAATTAGATGCACAATACAATTTTTTAAATAAACTGTTTTGAAAAGATTATGATCTAATGTGGGAAAGGAGATGATCAAATCTATTGCTCTTTCTTCATTTATTTTTTAAATTTTTTTTATTCGAAATAATTTTTAATCATTTTTAATAATTCTTGCAATGAAAATAAATGAAAATGAATAACACACTTCACTGCCAGTTCAAGTGACACAATGAAGAGAAATAAAAATTTTAAACAAAGGATGAAAATTGGAAGAAAAAAAAAGGGTTAATTGCGTTTCTGTCTCCTGTTGATTAAGTTGAAGCAAGAGGAACGTCCAATTAGAAGAAGACGAATATATAAATTACCACATTATGTGATGTAATAATATAAATAGTACTATATTTACTTGAATCTTTATTTACTTTTTTCTACGCAAACAGTCAACAGAAATTGCAGAGATTTCGCTGCTGTTAAAAAAATAAAATCATAGAATATCGGGGAGACATATCTTGAACGTTTATATTTCTATCTGACTAGCTTTTAAGCTTTCTGATTTTAATTTTTAGATTCTTTACCTTTTCAATTTTATTTTGTAAGTGAATAAAAAAAATATCGAAACGAAATAAAGATGGGATATGTTATCAGTGTTTTTTAATCAGGCAATTTTATTATTTTGTCTTAATTCAATTTAAGAGGATATTTTTAAATATAAACTTCATAAGATGTAACCAATCGAAATTTCAACATAATATGAATAAAGAAAAAAGTTGCAAAAATCAGAGGAAAAAGAAAATGAAACGAAGGACAAAATAATTACACTGTCAGTAATGAAGATGATCAAGTGAAACGTTTCAAATGCATCATGCAAATTCAATTTTGAATTTACCGAGCAATTTGAAGGAAAACCATAAAACAATGTACGCTTAGGTATTTGAAAGAATAACCAGATACTTTTGTTATTTGAATGTAATGTTGCTTGAATTGATTTCATCAGAAAGCCAAATCAATGTGAAAATATTATTTAGATATCCTTAAAATATAAAATAAACAAAAAAAAATCGGTTAATATTCATTTGTAGAAAGAATTACATGCCACACTTAACTTGATATCAGAGGCACATTTCATTTAATGCTGGATGTAATGTAATGTAATATTCTTCCCGGGTGTAATATTCTTGAAAAATGGAAAACTAAGCCCGTAAAACAAATATTTAAATAAATAATAAAAAATAAAATCTTTTGAGACATAAGTCAATAAAATTTACATCAGAATGTTAGAAGCTGTTAGACTTAATCAAAATGTGCCAGAATAAGAGTTTTTAAATATTTTTTTTATTGATCTCCAAGTAATGAAAAAAATAATAATTTGTTTAAATAATATTAGAATGACTGAAAGAAAAAAATCGTTTGTTTTCACAAAACTTCTATTCGTTACTTTGACTATTAACACTAAATTAAAATGTTCTTGTCAACAGTAATACTTATTTAGAAACCCTTTCATAACTATTTAGTAATTATCATAAATAATCGACAAAAGGAGAATGAAAACTCTCTAAAAAAATACGATTACATCCACAGATTAACAGCACACTTTTCTGATAGCATTTAGAGAGAACTAGAACGAGCAAAAACCAAATTTTCTAGAAGGAGGGGAACGTTCTTTTATTTTTAACAAAATCTTCTCGTAGCCTTAGTTACGAACAGAATACACAAAACAGAAGAATTCAGTAAAGATCATTTCCCCCTCCCTAATTACACAAAACAAAGATGCCTATCTCTGAAATAAACAAAATTGCAATTTATTTTCGTACCATCGACTTTGAAAGCATAATTGACTTCGAACAAAAAAAATTAAGTTAAGAGAATTCAAGATACTTCTTTCCCCTTTCGAATTGCTCACTTTCGCCGAGTCAAGTAGCAGGGGAATGTCCAGCAGCAGAATCAATATTTCTTCTTCAGGCAATCAGCATCCATTTCTAACAGTCCACTTGTTGCCATGACAACAATAAGGCAACATAGAAAGGGAAGTTGGAACGTATTTTTTGGCACCTTTATCGCTGTTTCTTAAGGATTCTGCTTCTCATAAAACGGTTAATGCCATTATAAAGATCCTTAAGAATCTAATATTTATTAAAATAACTGCTAAACGACATCCAAATTTGGTAATAATTTAGAAGAAAAAAAAATGGTCAGTCACAATCTGAATGCCGAAGATAAACTCATCTGATTATTAAAGTAAACACAACAAGCACGATTTCTATACTACCATTTTCTAACAATCATTTATTATTTGCATAAACAGGACATGTACATCTTCGATTTATTTACTCATTATCATTAACATGCCTCAAACGATTGCTTTATCCATTGTTATTTTCAGATAATATCATAGTGATAAAAGCCTGCTCTTTAAATATTTAATAGAAGAAAATGTTTAAACCGACATTATTCATAGACAGATATTGTTACAATATAGTTAACAATTTTTAAATTTCATCTTTTGGGTAGTTTTCTTCCATAAACTAGTAAGGAAGGTAGATTAGCAGAAAATCATTAAACAGTTATTTCTAAAACATACTTTGAAAATGTACTTTATAAGAATAAATAAAAGAATCAAACAATGCTGAAGATGCTAGCTATTCAAATTTCTTAAATACTTCCATGGAATTCTGAAAAACATAAATAATTCGTTATAGTTTATAATTGTTATTTTATTAAGGTAGAAATAAAAAAGACGTGAATCTCAAGTCTAAAACATCGTAGAATGATAACACTCAGGATTAATTCGCCTATCTTTATATTATTCTTAAAAATTTACTTCTAATTATAGAAACGCTAACACAGAAAAAATGGATTTAATATGGATGTTACTAAAACAATAAAAAGTACTATAGTAAATCCTATTCAAAATATTTCTAAATTTTTTTCTAATTAGTGGAGAAAAAGTAGGCGGAAATAATACACTGATATGACAGTACGGTTTTCTTCTTCTACTTCTTCTTTTCTCTCTGTCTTTCGCTCTCTCTCTCTCTCTCTTTCTTATAAATTTTAAAATGGTGCAATTTTTTTTGGATATTATCATAAAACATTAAAATTTTGATAAAATTTTAATAAAAAATTTAATTAAAATCTTAAAAAATCTTTTCTTAGAAAACAGTTACTATCCAAGAAAGAACTACATTACAGAAATTTGGTCTCTCTAGGTTCAACAAACTGCCTATTGAGGGTTTTGCACAATAACTCATTTCGTAATTTATGGTGAGTATTCCAGCTTATAAAGATTAAATTGTTTTGTCAAAAAAATATTATTTCGACAAGAAAAATTATATTCATCGATATAATAAACACATTTTTTTAAAAAAATAATTTTTACAAATGAAAAAATATATATATAAAATAATAAAGAATAACAATTCATTTCAACATGCAACAAATATATTTAGCGATGTTGTTTTGCAAAATCAAAATACTTATGAAAAAATTTTGAGCCAAAACGTTATTTTAAAAGACAAATATCGTTACCGAAAATAATTTTTAACCGATTTAGCTCATGAAAACCAGCTGAATACAGTTCTTTCACAGCTGACTGATAACAGATCTTTGGTTGAGATCATTACTCGTTATACTAGAAATTAAAATATTCCGCTTGTAGATAAGATACAAATGTAATACAAATTTTCGCTTTTTATTTGCCTTGTTAAACAATGTATCTTCAATTTTTCATGCAATTTTTTGTAAACGCATAGCGGCTTAAACTGCATAATTTAGATATGATATATATCTTTAACTAAAAAAGCAATTTGATAGTTGGGATAATATAAAAAATTATATAGAGTCATAGTCAAATGACAATTCGACTAATACATTTACCCTATAAGTACGCCTCTTCAGTTCATTAATTATTTTATTTAATCAGTACACTTGTAGGATTTCTTGAACTTAGCGATTCTTGTGCTCCTACATTGTTACTGATGAAAATAATTAAACACTGCAATTAGTGTTACTTAATAAATTTAGAAGTACCACTTTAAATTAAACAATAATTAAACTAACAGCAAACTTAACTTTATTTGTCAGTTCAGTTGGAATTTACAAGGTAAAAAAATTAATTAAAGGTAGAGAAGAAATAACTTTAAATAGTTTGTTCAATATTACTTTGCTTTTCTGTAAGCGCTTTTCTGGTACTACATTCGTTATTTGATCTTTATAAACATTTTGTCTCACAAAAATTATGAAGAAAAAGTAAATAACAATGTATCGTTTTTTAAAAAATTATAACTAGTCTATAAATTCCTGAGTAAAAATATTCAATAAATACAAATCCTTTTCTTTAAATCAATCACGACTTTTTGGATATAATCTAAATATTTTTAACAGACATGTTCAATTAGCCATATTTTCTTTATCCTTTGCATTATAATTTTTAATATCTTTTTAATTTAAGATATACTAACAACTTTTAATGCATATAATTGAATGTCCTTTAATTTGTTTGAATCTTACTCATTCACACTCGTAGATGGATTCGAACAAATAGACAATACAATAGACTCGTAGACGGATTGTACAAATTTTCGTATACAAGTTTTTAGCAATTAAAAGGATTAACTGTAAAATGAAAAAGTTTCTAGATCCCTCTGAAGGGGGTGAGGTGGAGGTTTAAAAGATTTTGTTTTTCCAAATTATCTTTTGACTAAAATATTGTACAAAAAACCTTATTACAGCAAATTAAAATTCAAAAAATTCGCTTTATATTCATTCGAATAATTCGTTATTTTATTCGAACTGATGTCACTATAAAGTGATATCAATTTCATTGCCTTTGAATTTTAATATTTGTCTGGTTTTTAATCAATTTTTCAAAATTAATTTAAATATGAAAATTGTTAAATTGTCAAATGCATTCCATTAAAAATAAGATAAATCTTTTCTTTTAGCTATTCATTTCCTAACTGTAGACTTTGGGTCTTTCTTCAACTTAATGATATCTAATGTTTAGGACGTTTTTCTTTTTGCCCTTGTTAACCATTGTTGTCATATTACTAGCTCAAAATCTAAGAATCCAGTTTTAAATATTTGATTACAAATTATAAAAAATTCGAATAATGAAGCTTCTCAAATGGAACAGATATGAATGCGGATTATAAAACCTGCACCAAGTCAAAAATATTTCCCAAAAATTAAATATAAGCATAACCAAAAGTAATTTCTAAATGAATTTTTATTTATAAACATTACATTCCTCAACGGGCATGTCGCAATTTTATTTTGATCCGTGAATATTATTTACTTACACATTATCGGAATTTTGAATTGTTGGAATTCTCCTTTTAATAACAATTTATATTAAGGTGCGTTAAATCATACTATTATCCTAGACCAAAGAGCTTGCCTTCTCTTAACATTATTAACCTTTATAAATAAAATTTGAACGCTTAAAAAAAGTATGTATGAATCTAGAAATCCAATATTCTGCCAGAGGCTAGTTATAAATTATGAATTCCAAGCAGTCTCTATAAATAAGATAATAATTAATAACAGCTTAATAATTGATAAAATAATGGTTTAAAACTTCTTAAGGGGATGAATATAAAAACTGTACGACGTAAAAGTATTTTGTGTTTTGCTTTTTCTTACCATATGGAGCAGATAAATACAGATGACACCGCTATTACAGCGGCCAGATTTTACGATAAATTAATGTAAGTTTCAAAAAAAAAATTTAATTTATAATCGGAAATTAAAAGTGAGAAATAAATGCAATTCTTTTAAAATCTTGAATATCTCTATTACAAAATGATCATTCTTATTCACGTTTGTCGAAACTTTTATCTATTATTCACTTTCATTTATTATTTTCTTCATTTTGCTTTTTAATTAATAATAATATTTTTCAAATCATTCATTACGAACATTTCTTTTTAGCTTTATGCAAACAATATTATACCATTTCAAAGAGCCAGAGGAAAAATGGTATAAACTGGGAAACTAAATGTAAATGGCGTTAAACCATTTATATTAATTACCAATATTAATAAAAATATAAACAATTGGAAAACGTAAGAGGACTAATACTATGTTTAAGAGAGTAACGAAAGCCATGGCTCTTAGTCTTATCTACTTAACAACGTCACTGGCGTCAAACCAGGAAAATTACGGTATATTGTTGGCAGAAACATGCAAGTAAGATTTACATTCGCAGAAAGGGTAAATACATTTTATTCTTATGACCACTTGCTGAATTCTATTACTGCGTGTATGTATACCAAGGTACTGCTGTACATCTAAAGATCACTATAACTGCAAAACCGTGATGAAATTCTAAAAAGACAAAAAATTTCTGTCTGGCCATTTCACTCCGGTGATCAACTAAACAATACAATTTTCACTTTTTTTTTTATAATCGCAAATAACACTTTTCTTGCATGTCAACGAATCTTCTTCCAACAACAGTACCCTCATCCAAAGTCGCCAATAAGCAAAAAAAAACAGCATCGACTGGCAACCCTGCTCGTGTGCAAGTTAAGCAAGATTTCTCCAAACCACCCTCCAAACACGGCGTTCGTGAGAGTGTGGATTTATCCCGTTACGTGACAACGTAGCTGTCAGGTGAAAAATTCCGAGATTTTTCTCCTACCTGCGTATCCACTTTCTCCCCACCACAGACGCTGCTGCTGCTTCCACCCCCTCCTCTCCCTCGCCCTTTTCCCGTGACTGTGTGCTCTTCCCCATTGACACTACAAGGAGAACACGGACACACAAGAATACTTCTTCCACAATTGCAATCGCGTTGGTGAAATCTCCACAGAAAATTAGAGACGGATGTCCGAGGTGGACATTATTTATATCGGTTAGACTTCCTTTGAGGGATCGTGTACTTATTACGATGGAATTAATATCGTTACTTAATTTAACTCTTACATGGTATTTACCATTTATATACAGTTTTCAATACCTTATTTTTAATCACCCACTTTGATGTCAGATATTTATAAATTTTGACACAACCAACTTAATTTAAAAGCAGTTCCAAAGTTCTAACACAATGAATTAAAAATTCATCCAGTTTCACATTTATTCTGAATTAGATTTTTTTTTTTTTTTTTTTTTTTTTTTTGCCAATTTTAAACAACACAGGTTCACGAGAGCTCAACTGCTTTTTTTTAATACTATGTAAACTGCGAAAAGAGCGATACCAGATACTTGATTAAAAATTGTGTAAAATGATCTACATTGTAGACCGTTGGACTGAGAGCTACAAAATTTGGCACATTCTCTTTTTCGGTAGTAAATACTCACAAAAAAAAATAATGCTTTTCAAAATTATTATTAGGTAATTAATAATTGATAGCAAATTTTATGTTTTCCCTTTATAAATTCAGAGCATATCACTGCATAAAAATCATTTTTACAAAACAAAAATTTTTTTCAATGATATCAGTTTTAGTTCTATATAATTTTCCATTATTTTAACAAATTATTTGTAAAGCAAATTTTCAAACAATACTTTCGACTGTTCTTGTTACTGTGTTTACATTTATGAACATTGCAATAATAAAGATAGATGACTCAAGCCTATCATCATGTTATGATATTTCGGACAAGAGATTTGAAATTTCCTTTAATATTTTCCTCCTCCCTTAATCTACTATTAGTCTATTTTGATTTCGGAACTTATGCACTTCGTATTAAAATCTTGGGTAAAGTTTCTTTTATATACATAAATTATAGAAGTAATTAATTGCAATTATTTAAAAAATAACAGCAATTGTCTTCAGTTGACTTCTGGTGGGAATTCTGGAGCTAGTTACTGAAAGTTAATGTCTTTTATTGCAAAAGATCTATTCTATTAGATTATAACCACAGATAGCTAGATGGATCTTATTTCTTTCTGACTAAACATGACATCCGATTTAAATACAGTGATTGTAGCGCGGTAGTCGATTCATTTCCGTTGTATTAACAGGAAGATGAGGGATGAAGATTTTGTTGTTCACATAGGAAAAAAGATCTAATGCTAAATCCAAAATATTTTATTGATTATTTGACACAATATGCTATCTAGATGATAAAATTCTTCTGATTAAATATCGATTTGTTGCTGTAAATCCTTATTTTCCACATGAAATTTAACTTTTATAAATGATTATATATACACTTTCAAAGAAATGGTACAGATAGATTTAATTCTCACATTTTTAGAAGTCTACAGTATGAAACTGCAACATATTTCTGCCAGTTATCAGTGGGATTCTCTTTGTAAAAGATAACCAAATTAATTCAATATCCGGGTTTTTTTAACGTCTTTTTTAACTGAATTGCAGATTCATTAAAAAGTAAAGATTGTATATGCAAACGAATAAAACAATAACTCCAGTATTCCATGAAAGGAAAAAGAATTTTCATTATGGTTCGTATTCGAAAATAAACCAAAGCCTTTTATCGCCATTACAAAAAAAAAAAAAAAAAAAAAAAAAAAGCAAAGTGAACATATTTTTAACGAATGCAACACTTTAGAGACAACTGCTTTTAAAAACAAAAAAAATCTGAGCATCTGCCTCATGTTCTGAAAACCTACGATTAATATCATTTATATTTTATTGACATGACAAAATTATCATAAAGAATTAAAAAGAAATCCAGGATAAAAAAAAAGGTTTCAAAATAAACATTTAATTGACACGATTAATTAAGCAGAATCTAACTAATCAAAAACTCATATTAAATGCAATACAATCGCACAATAGACAGAAATGTCAAAAACATCCGCCTTGTTTAAATCCAGAAAAATCAAGAATTTCATTATCATGTGATGAGTCTCTATTTGATATAAATGTTAAGAGAAAGAGGGAGGGCTAAAATATAAAGCTTTAATAATTCTCGTAATTATGATGCGTCGAATATAAATTTTCATTCTTTTTCCCAATATATTTTTGCTCGTTTCATTTTAAATAGCTATTCCTATCTAAAACGGGAGGGAAGAGAATAGGGCTTATTTTCAAGAGCACCATGAGGTAAAACTTGATTACGCTTATGCAATTTTTTAAAGGTAAAATAAATATGATAGAGGACTGAAACAATAACATTATGACACACTGGGTGCAATTTCCATGTGCTTAGCCACTGATTACGACAAGAAGGGGTAAAGAGTAGAAAAGACCACCCTTGCTACATCACTGAAAAAGACAGAATTTAACTAAGGAAAGCTTATTTTTAGTTTTAGAAATTTCAACCAGTCGTTTGCTGTGCCTAAATTCCAATACTTGGTCTGAATCTTCATATATCCATCTATTTTATTTTTAAAATTTATTTTTTTAATTATATAACAGCGATAAGTGACCCCTTTATTAAAATGTGTTGAATATGGTCGTAACGAGTAAAAATATAGTAATTAAAACAATGCAAAAAATTGCTGCAAAACAAATTTAAATATATATATTTTTTTAATTCATTGAAATTTAAAAAAACAAACAGTATGGAAATAAAATTAATAATACAGAAAAATTATTATTTTGATTTTAAAAAAGCAAAAGAAGTTTTCGCTCAATAATATATTATCTAATTAAAATATTGCAAAACTTTTATTTGAGAGCACCTACTATCCAAGAAGAAATTACATGGAACGTTTTGAATGACTTTTAAACATGCAAGCCACAATTTATCAATAGTCTATAAACGTTATATTAAAAATATATATAATTGAATGCCACCTGTAAGATTTTTTTTTCTTCTTTGGTGCAAAGAATTACAGATTTAAATATGTTCAATTCAGTACAATTCAGCACGAAAAAGAATTTCAAAAGGTTTCTACTATCGCTATGCACAAAACGAAACTCATACTTGAACAAAGCCCTAGTTCCCACATACTTTAAAACAATATTTTTATGAAAATTTTGAATAATTTATAGAGCCTCTTTGAAATGTTATTTAAAGTCTAATACAATAAAATATTTAATTAAAAAAATTACTTATTTCCATTAGAAAGTTGGCAAAAGTTATACCAAAAGTATTATTAAAGAACTGAAAATAATAAATCTTTGCTAAAAGGAAGAGTGTTGAGAAGTGTAAGAAATGTTTTTAAAGCAAGTGATGTACATTTAAAACTAATTAAAAGGAGGAAACGATATATTCACTAACTACTTTTGAATATACTGAGTAAATTATATAAACATTTTAAAGAATTGCCTATATTAAAATAGGGTGATTTAGACATGTCAAAAACAATAACAACATTTTATAAACAATGAAAAACTGTAAACGTAATTAATAGGCAATTTTGAACCCATAGCAGCGACAAACAGCATAATTTTGTTCAGGTTAAAAACTGATTCTTTAGACAGAGCTAAAAATATTGTCTTTCTTAACAAGATTTATGTAAACTTACAAAGATTAACAAGACATAAAGTAAGAGAACGAAAACAGTTACATAACCCAAAAGTTAAGAGTATAAATGATCTCTAAAAAGGGCCTTGAAGAATCTTTCATGCCTTTTCAGCTAAAACAGCAACAAATATTAAAGTGTAAATGTTTGAATGGTGCTTGTAATTGCCATTCTAAATTCAGAAATAGTCAGAATATTTGTTTCATCGCTTAAAATATTAATGTTTACTTGCAACACTAATTATTATCAGTAGTGTTTAAAATAAGACGAATTATAATTTTCAATATTTATTTTTCTCAAAATAACATCCTTTTACAAGATTAGTATTACTTAACAGCAGGAAATCAAGTTCAGAGAAAGATGGAGAACCTTTAAAAAAGTCATATTTAACATCTATCCCTTATATTAACTATCAGATCTACTTAAAAAAAAAAGCATGATTTTTAGTTAAATACAAAAAAATTGATTTTATGAAAAATATTTGCAGAAATTCATAAATTGTAAAAAAAAGCTAATTGAAATGATAGATTAAATGAATTTTTTCATATCTAAATACATTTGATAAAATTTATGCATTACATAAGTGATATTCCTTTTTTCGTATGGTTCATGACAAATGACTGAAAGAAAACTTTTTCACTATTATTTATGTTTGTCAAAATTAAGCTATTAAAATTTGCACTGTCTTAGTTCACTCGCCAGATTCAAATAAACTGAGCGAGTCTTCTCAAAATGATTACCTATTTTACATTTATTAGAATTATAAATTAAATGCACTCCACATTTTGAAGTTATAAAATTTCCACTACGAACCGAATACTCTTTCTTTCCATGATTTGTGGTCAGCAAATGTTAGACGCAAATGAATGTTTAATATTTTCCAATTGATCATAGACTGGAAACAGCTAAATTTTCTTTTTAAAAAAATAAAGATTTATAATTAATTCAACATTTAAATATAAAAGAAAAAACAATAAAAGATATTTGACCCTTAAAATAATGAACCCACTTCCTGGAAAAAATATCAACACCAACTAAATTTTTTTGATTTATCTAAATTATATAAGAATTGAATTGGTCATAAGACATGTTTTAAATCTAAGGATAATTGCATTTATAAGTTAAGAAATCTATACTAGAAATATTAAAAGCAAAAATAATACTTTATCAAGACAAATATAAATAATTTTGGAAATAGGTAGTTATGTGTTGCCACATAATTTGCAATTTCCAAACAGCACTAAAACATTATTTCAACTTATTCATTTCTAAAACAATTCACTTCATTGATGTGTTCCATATGTTGCATAACATGTAAAGTGGTTAACTTTGTTCATTTAGAATCATACAAATACACCCAATAAATATTGGCAATAATTGCTGGAACGATAAATATATAAGCTATGATGGTTATCCCCCCCTAAGATTGGCAGCAAACACTTATAAAGATAATTTTCTAAATAGAAGAAATGATTATTAAAATTAGACATTGTTGATAAATTTAGAACCTTTTTTATTTAAACTACTTTTAGAAACAAAAAATAATGCAGGTTAATGGAAATATGAATATTTAAAATTTTTAATATTGTGCTATTATTTAGTAACAAAATAAGATTATAAGTAACTTAAGAGTTCAATTGCTGTTGTTTCTTTTCCTAGCTAAGTAGGTAACAAAATTAATTTTTAATTATATTACTGATTCTTTCAAAAAATTTAAAAGAATGAAAACTTTGCAACTTAAAGTATGCGATATATTACAGAGTTGAAATATTATTCGATATTTGGTAAATATGCTGGAATTGCACAGCCCTAAATATGATGAGAAAATATTTAAAACTGTAATAATAGAGAATATACAGAGCCTGGCTAAGGCAGGGGCATACAGGGCAGTTGCCCTGGGCCCACACATCAGAGGAGGGTCCCAAAATTGAATAGAAAGTTTATTTTACTTTTGCTTCCTTAATGAACTTTTTTTAACATTGCTTTACAAAGACAAAAAGGACAGAGGGGGCCCCCAAAGAAGTTTTGCTCCAGGCCTCAGTTAGGCTAAGTCGCACCCTGAGAATATATTAAAGAACAATTTTATATAATTAAAAATATCAATTCCCAATCCAATTAAGGGTCATTAACTATATGCATTATGTTAAAACAGAAAATTATAACTAAATTTTAAAAAAATAATATGACTAACTCTAGCTATCTATAGCCATTTGACACACTATACACTATAAATGCAATAATTTTCACTAAATATCCATAAATGAAATTAATTATATTGACTTATTATTGTTTAAGAAATATATTACTTCATAACACAATTGTTTGTCTGCAAATGTACTGCTTAAAGAAATAATGAAAAGGACTTCAGTTTACAGTTTGAATTTCAAAAAATTATGCAATAAATCTCTATAACATTTAAAATATGTTATCTATTTATGAAATAATTAACCTCAGTGAGAATAAACAGACATATATAGAGAATTTTTATTAAAGGTATCTGCACAATGTGAAAGGAGACATCAGTTCTCTGAAAATATAAAATACATCTACATGCTTTTCCATACATATATCTGCTTATCTTCTGGCTTGTTACTTATAATGCAATAAAATAAACAGTACTTCTGTAATAACTCTTAAAGTAAAAAGAAAAATATTTTTTTCATACACACATGAAGAAAAAAAACTGTTTCTTAAAAATGTTTTATCTTTAGAATTAACATTTATAATTGGACATGACAATATATCTATTCATTATTGCTCTGCTATTAAATGTAAAAGCAATGTAGTCTGTATTTTACAAGTATCATTTTTTTTTACTTTAGCTATCATGATTCACTGATAAATTGAAATAATAAATTTAAAAAATGTGTCATACACAGTTGCAATAATAAATTAGATCCTTCAAAACATATGTCAGAACTAAACATATTTTATACTCTTTTTGTCTGAAAAAATTATATATTTTTTAAAACAATTTTTGTCTGAATTAATGGTATACATTTACAAGCAACTGAAGATTTAGTTAAGTAGAGTAAGTTATAGTAGAGGAAGTAGTATACATAAACATAATTAAAATATAAGCTCTTTCATTTGAAATAAGATCTGGGCTTCTTCAGCACATATTAAATTTGCTGGCAATATTTTTCCATATGAAGTTTTGTTTTGAGGAATCTTAGACATTTTCACCTACAGGCATTGTAAGATATTTTATACATAACACTAATACTACAAAAATATCATCAAGTGTTTCCTTGTCTAGTTCTCTGAATGCTTTTTAAATGCATTTGATCAATTCATCGATTATAATTAGCAAAGCTTTGTAAATTTATTAAAGGGATTTAATAAATTTACAAAAATCTTACTTTGTAAATCTATTAAAGGGATTACATAACCTAAAGAATCCAAAATCCAGAACAAATCAAGATTTTTTAAATAGCTTTTATTTAAATTTAATAGATCAAACCTTTCAACATCCTTCAACAATAAGGCATTTATCTTCAGCATAGAAATAAGCATTTGCATTTTTCTGTTGTACATACATTGGTTTTGTCAGTGACTGTTAAGAAATTTAAGACTTAATTGCAGGATAAGAATTCTTTAATTTTATTTATTTATTTATTAGTTTTCTTTATATTGCTCTTAATAAATTAATGGTATGCTATGTTTTGTTTTTCCAAACAAATATTGCTTTCAATATGTATTGTAATCATGATACAAAAGTCATTAATATTTTAAGTTATAAAGTACCTGCTTTTGCAACTTTTGTGGCTTTCTGCATTTAACATTATAAAGTAAGAACATTTGGTTTTTATTAAATAAAACTATTTTTGATAAGAATGAATAAAATCATAAATCGTCAAATGTTCATTTTTTTAAGGGGGAAAAAAATTCCTGTAATCCATTTTTAACAGTTTAGGCAAAACTGATGAACGTAAATATAAGTTTAAAATATTTTCTCCTTATATATATATATATATTGATATAAAAAAACACTTTACAAACCAATCAAGATTATGTAAAGAGATATTCTAAATTTAGTTCATATTTTCCCAAAGAAACCTAGTGTTTCCTTCCACATTTATATTTTATTTTTGAAGAAAAAAATTGCAAAGATTTTTTTTTGTATGGTTTTGATATTCATGCCAAATTCTACTCACAGTCAAATAACTTAACCAAAAATTTTATAACTTTATTTATAACATCATTCTTAAGCTTTTTTATTTTCTTCACTTTAAAAATATTCGCAAAGCATCACTGCACATAATAACAGTAAATTCTTATGATTAATAACTTTTCTTTGCAATATCTTAATTGCTTATTTTATTAAATTAGTGGATGCTAATTTTATTTCACAGTAAATATCTTCCTTATTCAAAACTTCCGACTAAATCAAATATTTGTTTAATATCATAAGTAGTTTTAAAATTACTGTCAGATACAAACAAGTGTATCTGATAAATAAGTATTTTTTTCTTTAATATTTTTTTTTAAATGTATACCATATTTTCAGACAACAGTTAAAAAAATCATTGCATTTTAAAAGAAATGAATTTTATAACTTTTATTATGATTATTAAAAGATTTTATTTAACTTAATCCATTTGACTTAAATTAACAAATCTAATCCTTTAGAATGCAATTTTTAAAAGAATATGGCTTACCCATATTTCCCAGATCCTTGACTGGTAAAATACTAAGAATATTATATACAATTGAAGGACGACAAACAACTAAAAACGAAGGAAATTTCTTCATTAAGAAATGTCTAAATTTGTTTGCTATTCGTCTATCACAAACACTGACACAGATTTAAAGTCTGCTTTTTATCATCCTTTCAGAAATGGGTATTCTACTATTTTAAATAAGAGGATGCTCAGAAATTATATTTATTTGTTGCTAAACACAAATTAATAAGTGGCCTACTTCCTATTGACAATATGAAAATTATGTTTAAAGCTCATTACAAACTTTATATCTATGCCAGTTCATGTAACAGAAAAACTATAAAAATTTTATTACTTATTAATGGATAAAGAGAAAAAAGGGGCTTTAAAATTGAAGCATAATATATTATTATTTCTGCCCCTTTAAAATATGCAAAATAACTATAAAATTTGGGATTCTCTTAATAATAAATTTATAAATTAAGACTAGCACTAAACTTACATAGTCAAAATCATTGAGATTTTTTCGAACATGCAGATCAAAAGTACATTATGTACTTAAATAATGAAGTTAATGCATTACTTTTATTAAAAGACATTCAAAGTATGTATATTAAAATTAATAAAGAGGAAATTATAAAAAAAAATTTAAAACAGATGTAAATAAATAAAATTTGTGTGATAAAATGTACATAATTATGCAAAGAGATAGGGATTATTATTTTAAACTTTTCAGGTTCATCACATCAAATTATACTTTAAAAAGAAATCAGATTTGTTACAAAGAATTAACCAATTCCAACTCAAATTCAAAACACATTAAACTACATACAATGCAATAATTATTTATTGTACTTTTGAATCATAATTTAAAATGCATATTTCACATGATTCTTAAATAAAATGTTACTTCAATTATTTAAAAGCAATTCTGATTTAAAAATACATCACTTTGTTGCTTAGACACAAAAAATACTTTGAATTGTTATGATATGGAGGTATGATTCCTATTCTTAAGGAAAAAATAATAAAAAAATGTTACATAGTACTTTTATTTGAATTATGCTTGATTGTTTTAATCTACATAGGAAGTCATTAATAATAAACTTAAAGGTTTAGGGTTCTAATATAGTCGAAAAATCATAGGTATATTCCTCCTGCGAAAAATGCTGATATCCATTTAGGAGATTGTTTAGAGCCACTGAACGGAAAGAGGACAGATTGATTAAGAAAATATTATTATTCACATTGTTAAAAATATCAGTTTATATAAAATATTAATCTTATGAATTATCAAATATAATAATATTAGTATGATGCCAAGTGTAATTTTCAGGTTTCAATTTGTTTCCTAATATTCAATTAATTATAAATTATATAGTAATTATAAACAGAAGGCTTCTGTTTAAATATCATTGTGTACAAATGTGGATGTTGTAAAAATAAATAAATAAAAGCACATATTTTCATGAAGCTATTAAAATAGAAAATTTAATGAAGGTTAATCAATAATAATTTGATTACGTAAAAAAATGCATCGAAATGTACAACTAAATCGAAATAAAGGCCTTATAATGAGCACTGCATAGGGCTTCAAAATCCTTAAATCTACTACTGCCTCCCTCCCACATCCATAATTTTGTTAAAATTAAGTAACCTTCATGTATGTCAAATTTCTGATTTTATTTTTGAATCTTTATCAAAGCATTAAATTCCTAAAATGACTTTTTATGATTAATTCACTCACAATAATTTAATCTTAGCGCATGCATGAGAAAATTATTGCACTATAATGGTAGTGTATAAAACAGTTGCAAAATCTCCTAATTACTCTAAGTTAAGAAAATGCACGATAAAATTTTATGACAAGCATGATAAAAATGCAAATATGCAAAACATCAAAATTCATTCTAATCAAGCAATTATTAACAAAGTTCTATGGCACAAAATAAATAAATGTTAAATTTAAAATGATGCCATAGAACTTAAGATTCTATTATAATTACTTTAAAAAAATTTCAAACAAAAATCTTGAATATGATTTTATTTTATTAACAGCATATAAATAATCTTATGATCATTTCATTTTTTTTTTTTTTTTTTTTTTTGCTTTTTTGAGTATTCTCAGCCTTTTTTGCTATAAATGTGTGGTAGTAGTTGTTAGTATGGTTCCAATTATCACCAAATTAGAATGTTAATTTATATTTTTCAAACAAAGAATAGTAAAAGAACTTAAAGTTGAAGCTAATATAATTTGAAAATTGAGAGTTCATTTTAAAATTCTTGGGCCTTGTGCTAACCAGATAATTTCAAACATCTTTTTCTTCATTACTGCTCACCTTTAAAGCATGTTTAATTACGTAATACAATAACATGCACTTCAGAAATAAAAATACAGCATAATGAATTGTGGCTCATTTTCAGCTTTAAGAAATTCTAAACACTAATTGCAAATAAAAATTCTTGTCAGCAAATTGAAAGATTTTATTCACACAGGGATATAAAGATCACTCTGTCTTTGACATTCCTACATTGATTTTATAAGCCTTAGAGAAAACAGAATGAAAGTGGGAGGTAAAGCAACATATGAGAGCTCTCTAACTATGTATTACAAAATTCCTAAAAAGTAATCAAAATTAAGACAGTTGAAATTATCTGATAATACCTAACTTCTAAGTTGTAACAGTTAAAGAAAAATTTTAAGTACGAAAATTGTGCATTATAAAAAGGCAATTGCCCGAATTAAATTATCTATGTTCAATCATAAGGGTGATTTAGGAAAATAAAAACTTCAATCAACAATCATTATTATTGTTTTTGAGTTTGATGGCTCAGCTATCAATTCAGCCAAAATTTTCA
>JAPMOR010121036.1:188902-211961 GCA_026543865.1 Argiope aurantia | reverse complement strand
ATATATATATATATGGTATAATGAACAAAACGGCCTAAGGCTTCTATATTAGTATGAGTTATATGACAATTAAAATGTGAAGCTTGAAAATGTTTTGCTGAAGAAGCTTTTAAAAATCCAAGTTACATAAAATATTTAATTGAATATTTTAGTGAGCATTAATTCCGGCGAACTAGTTGGTCGCCAAAGCCGGCTTTCGTTTGGTATAATGTGAACGATTCTTGATACTTTGCCTGAATAGAAGTAACTTTGAAATGTTCAAACTCTCATCAACTGTATTAAAATCCTTCCGCCTTTTGACAACCAGAAAGTACCCTCTACTTCAGAGTATTGCTAGTACTACAGACGGGAAAGAAAAACGTCTTTAAATGCATATTAATATCTTCAGATAGAATGTCTAAATTGTTTAAAATTTATATAAAAGCTTTATATTGGAGGTTAGCCAATACGGAACTTACTTCAACACAAAATAAATAAAATAGAAAATGTGTTTATAAGACAGTTTTTAAGTAGAATCAGAACTCTAACTACCGATTCTCCGAGACCTAATTCTACTTTAAAACATTTGTTTACTTCTTTGCTTAATCGAGACAAACAACAATCCTATACAGTTCGATTTATTTGCGAAAGTTTAAGAAAAAAAAAAGAAATAGTAATATGGAAATGTCCTCTTAAATGCATTTCATTGGAGGATTTAGGCATTTTATGACCCTGCGAAGTGCATATTACGTGGTCTCTTTTTTTAATAAAAATTTTCAATTTAGTTTTAGATTTGAATATATTTTTAACTTAATTAGTATGTGGATGATTTATTTGAAATTAATTTTAATTCACTAACTTAATGATTTTTTTCCATTTATTTAATATGGCTCAAGGCTGCTCGACACCCATGTTTGCACACCATATTAATGAAGTAGATGTTGGTTTTATATTTTATAAGCATACTGATACCAGAAGGACCAATATTAGTATCAGTATACTTAATGACTGAATGAATGAAACCTTTAAGAACCTGATCAATTTCACTTTGTAAGCGTTCAATTCGTTTGTGAAAGTGATGAAAAATATCAAAAAATATCAGAATTATGAAATGGAATTAACCTTAATATCGTCCTGAAATTTTACAATTCATAGAATTCATATATTTTTTTATTAATTTGCTTGCCAAATGGGAAGCTAAAATTTTAAAATTGACCTGCTTTTGGCTCCCTTTCAGTTTAGAAGCCATTGGTTGCTGCCTAGACTTAAATCCACCTTTGATGTATTTAATAAGATTAAGAAAGAGAGGTATGAATGCAGTAGCCGCAAATTATACACTGATTCAAAGGGTTTTATTTGAAACTTTGACTATTTTTTTCCCTTTCTGTGTCACTTGATTATGTAACAAAATGCAAAATAAAAATCACTCCATGAACGCAACAAGCCAAGCTGGTGTTTTCCTCGGGAGGGAAAAAAAACTTTCTGAACAAATTACAAGGAGTTCTTTCGCAGATTTGGTATCGCCATATGAAATAGTTGAAAATTTTGTGTTCAAAACTGTATCTTTCATCCTGTATCATTGTTCCGAGAATAGAGAACTCTACTTAATAAAATTCCCGATTTTAGCTCATCAAATGCTTCATTCAATAGCTTATTTGAAAGAAAAAAAATAACTGTTTATCAGTGGAAATTTTTACAATTTTTGAAATTTTGATTTGAAAGAAATTAAATTAAGAAACCTTTAAATATATCATCATGCTTATTAACAATATGCTAATTATCTCCACAATTTATTTAAATCTCTACAGTTTTCATAAGCTTTGAGAACACTTATAAATAAATGTTCGAAAAACAGTATTCTTTTAATTCTAAAAATGTAATGGATTAAAGAAAACGTTCAAATTTTTTCCATTTTCGAATTGAATAGAAATAAGGAATAACAAGGAATTTTTATTTATTTTAATTCTGTTTGTGTATTAACCTGTTTAAACTCTACATTATCTCCTTTAAAATTTTATTTCACTGATTTCTTCCAAAAAATTAACTGACATATTTCAGATTTTCTTTATTAATTTTGATCTCCATAAAAGCAGTTTTTGATTGTAGATTTTAATTTCGGAGAATCTTCAAAAATTTTTGTTTCAATATATCATCTATAAAAAAAATTCAAAATTCAAATTAAAAAATAATTTTAAACAAAATATTAATCTTTTTAACACAATCTAAATACTGCTTAATTATAGGATCGGACAGTTTTTAAATTATAAAATAACATATCTTCTTAGAATTATAAAACATCGTAATATAAAAGCTTGCAAAAGTTAATTATGTAAGAATACTTATTATAATGATGTTTCAAATTTAAACCGATACTTGATTTTATTTCAACGAGTTAGAGTGCATAACCCCCACAATCCCTCAATTAAATTTCTCAGAAAATACCACAAAATATATCAGTAGGCTTTGAGGCCCTCAGAGCTTCGAGGTATCAGGGAAGTTGCCTACTTTGATTATTTATTAATCCGGCCATACAAGAAGAGCAGGCAACTGGAAATGACACATTTCTTCTTGCAACTTCATAACCATTAATAATTTTAGATAAGTAAGGAACAAGGAAAAGTGATCCAGAAAGCAACTCTTTGTGTATTCCCACCCCCACCCCACCCGGATGTTGCGAGCCTATAAATAGTGAGCAGCAGTTGTATTCTAAATTTCTAAGCAACAACTTTTAAGAGGATGCTGAGTTTTCAAACATAATTTTCAAAAATTCGAAATATTCGAATACATTTTTTCAAAATATATTTTAAATAATACTAATGAAAAATTAGGCGGATAATGGAAGATTAAAATTTTGTGACTAAAAAAATTATCTAAATTATAAACATTTAGTTTAGAAGAGTTTTTTAAAAAATATATTTAATTTAGCTATATTCTAATATATTTACTTACAAAATTCTAAATGAATACATTCAAAAAGGTTCATTAGAGTAAATATCATCCCATCATCTACAAGTTGCATTAACAAATCTCTTGTTTCTGCTGTTATGTTGAGGATATTTATTATAGAGGAATAGATTTACATTGTTCTAAATTTCAAACCAGTCTTTTCGTCGAATAATAATAATGATAAATAGAATCGGGGAAGAAATAATAAATTTCGAAGTACTATTTCACGATGTAACATCATATTTGATTGAAAAGTTGAAATAACTAAATGAATAACTAGTATTTTGTTTTCAAGGCACCCCCTCCCCAGAAATCTGAGGCCTATACATTGATTTACATCTTGTCCATTTCTCGATACACTACTGAATTGTTCATATAAATTGAATACAGCACTTAACTCTAATAATATGTTTTGTCGATTCCCTAAAAATACTTTGTAAATTGATAGTATTTTCCGTGAATTCTCAATTCACGCTGAAATTCTATATTAGATTCTTAAAAAGTATTCCCATTTTGCTTAATTATTAATTAGGGATCATGTTTTAATATAAAATTAAGTACATTTAGCTAAACATATACGTTGAAACTATTCATCGTTTTCTTAATTTTATTACTTACCAGCCGCTTTTAGTTAATAAGTAATAAGATTGCAAATTTTCAATTAAAAAGTTTATGTAACTTGGTTGTAACTTCTTCAGCAAATATTTTAAAGCTCAGCAAAGTTTGATAGCCATATACTATTTTAGAAACCTCACTCATTTCTATTCCAAATGCATGGAAATGTGTGAAAGGTCCCAATACTATGTATAAGGAAGAGAAATTATATTACAGGAAATCACAACATTTTTATAAATGCAGTTATTTTGCACGTTTTATTGGGGTTTTTTATTGATATTAATTGCATTGATATTAATATCAATAATAATTTTTGTGTGTGTGTGTGTAGTTTGATTTGAGATAACTATTGAAATTATTATTGCGATTTAATTTTACTGTTCTCTAAACTAAAAAAAAATGGTTTCTGTCCGTTTTTAGCTTTCTCATATACGAAAAAAGATTATTAAAATCGTCAAAAAATTCAAGATTTCAAAATCCCTGAATCTAAAAAAAAAAAAAAAAAAAAAAAAAAAAAAAATTAAATCCATTTTTGGAATTTTCTCTGTCTGTTTGTGAAAGCTTTAACTCAGAAATTCTTTCAGCTAGATAGATTAAATTTGGTGTACTTTTATACCAAATTTGTAGATTTCTGACAGATTTTGAACGAAATTCATTCACAGGAAATCTATTTGGCCATGAACAACTGCAAAATGAAGCGAGCTAGATGCATTACATTTGGTACATAGATCAAATATCTAAAGTCTCAATATCTGACAAATTTGCAGTCAAATCCATCCAAGGGATGATAATTTATTGGCTATATTTTCACCAGCATGTAAATACAATAAAAGCAGAAACTTAAATATATGAAATTTGGTATGCCACTTCACGATTGTAATTGTAACTCTGAAAAATTTGACTTTCAATCAATCGGAAAAAAGAAATCCAAATTCGGTGTTCTGTTCCTCGTGTGATAAACACATTCCAGAGATAAATCGCCATAAGTAATCACTAGAGATCTTATAGTAATGTTTTTTCGTAACTATTTTTCGCCAATGGCGTACGATTAATATTACACATGTACATTTATTAGATTGTAATCATTGCAAGAATTGTAATCATAAAAAATATATATATAGATTTTGACGTATCTCCACGTTTCAGACCTACCTATGCCAAAAAAAAAAAAAAAAAATACATTTTAGGAATTGCGTTTGTCTGTGAACGCGATTATTCAAAAACGCTTTCATCTAGATAAATGAAATTTATTATATGGTTTTTATATGAAATTAATTCACTGACAGTCTTTCTATCACACTGTTGACTCTGATTTAACACCATAACTGTCAAATGTACAGAGCTAGATAAATAAAATCTGACACATAAATTGTTAATGTAAAGCATAGATCCATGTTAAATTTGGACAAATCTATAAAGAGGTTGACCGTCTGCCGGCCTATATTTTTTTACGCATGTAAATAAGATAACTCAAAACCGCAATAAATTAATGAAATTTTGTATATTATCTTGTGACTATAATTGTAGTTATATGTTAAATTTTTGTTTCTTTCAGTTGAAAAAAAAGAGTCTAAAATACAGAATCTATTATCTGCATATTGGCGGTCCAGCTGGATTCAATATCAACGTTAGATTCCCGTCAAAGATCGATTTTTCACAAATTTTCTTCTTCAACGTCATATAATTAATACGCAAGTACCGATTTCCTTTACTCAGCTCTCATGTGTGAAAATAATATTCTGTGCCCTCATGGTGTTCTCGGTCTTATTCAAGATCCAGAATATTAGACGAAAGTGTAGAGACCTCTGTATTGGGTGATCACTCCCATTCGTTTCAAACTGTGATTGTAAAATGTTTAGAGCAGAGTACCTATATATGTGTTCTTACGCTTTATATCAAACTAATAATATGGTAAACAGGTATACTTAACCGGTAATGACAGAATTACATCAATGTAAAATAAGAGATTTTTACAGCTAAATGAATATATGCTTTTTGAACTTCCTGTTCATGCCTTATGACGGCATACCTCAGAAGAAAGGGCATCACGCCCAATCTTTTGGCCATGTTTTCAATCTGTCGGCTCTAATATATTTTGTTAAAATAATTAGAAAAACAATAGAACCAAACCTTCAAGCACGAACATTGGTTCAATACCGTCAATTTTTGTTTCATGTGGAAACGTATCACCTCTTTGTCATCCACGTTTGCCTACTTTTGACTGTCCTCCATTTTCAAGAGAAAACGCATGATTCCTGTGCATTCCCTCTGTGAGAGAATTTTGATAGAATCTCCCAGCCACAGCCAGCTCCGATTTCACGCATTTTTATTTCATGCTCATTATTACATTCATGCTCATGATCCCTAAATATGCTGTCAATGGTCCACTGTCCCCCTTCCCACCATCATGCTTAGTTTCATGATACATGGCAAATTAAACTTTGGCAGTGCTCAGCTTCAACTATATTAATTAGACAACTATATTAATTTAGCCAATTTTATTCTCAAATTAATTTTTTTCATTTTGTAGAAATTGCTAACAATCAGAATGCTCTACATTTATTTATCAAGTTTAATTTAAAACAGTACTTTCCTTTTGTTCTGATTAATCTAGTCGCCAAAGTTGGCTAGATGTTAAGAAGATCTTAACAAAATTGGTATTAAAATCAAAATATCTACAGTTTTTTATTTTTATTTTGGAAAACAAAAGTGAATATTGTTTAAAAATTACAATATATATTATCTTAAAAATTATGCATTTTTTTAGTGTGATAACATATAGTTTTGAGTGTCTTTCTGTTTAAAAGTTTATCACAAGAATTTTAAAAATTCCTTCGTTATAATAGCATATGTTGATACAGATGAACATTGCTCGGAAAGTTTCATGAAAATTTGCAATCCTTTGCTTCCTGCCGGTTAACTACCTTTATCAGCATGTCGTCTCCAACTTTTTTCTTCTTTTTAAGCAAGAGTTTGATCATTTCGCAGTCTGAAACACAGGGTATAAAAGAAAAGTGCATTGCATTCATTCAAGCTTGCATCCTTTCTTCTTTAATCCATAGGTTTTTTTTTCTTTTTAATATTATAATGTCTATAGACTGTCATAGTATCTGCAAACTGCATCAATAAGACATACAGGTTGAAAAATTATTCAAAGCATTTTATAGGGCAACAAAAGCTATTTAATTTTTATTTGAACAAGAGCTATTAAATTTGACTCGTAGGAAGGAAGCACAAGCTTATTATATAAGGATTTTTCAAAATTTTTATTAGATTTTGAATTAAAAATTAAATGAAATTTTAATATTTCCTTTCAATAAATTTGTAGCATATTAATACATAAAAAAAAACAATTTTAAACCATTTCAAAAGGTTGTCTTTTTGTAAGCTTATATACTATTTGTTCTTTTTCATCATGCGACATGCACGATGAAATAAGCGGACGTGGTCTCTCGAAGCTTTCTCATATACTCTAAAAATATTTGTGAGTTGTTAACTATAAGCTATTGGTAATCAATAATTTTAAAAGACTCTATAAGTATAAGATCTCTTTAGATTAATAGAATATGTATTTTGGACATCTTTATCCTAAACGACAAAATCGAAATTTGACACAAAACTACAATTGCAGTCATGGGATCACATAACAAATTTCATATATTTAAGTCATTAAGTTTTTGTGTAATTTACTTTATGTGATTTTGAAAATACAGACCGACTAACGGTCAACTCTGACAGATGAGATTTCATATTTGATATAGATCTACATTTGAAATCATAAATCTATATACTAATGTTTATGTATCTACGCGTAGTTCTTTTCGTTTTGTGATTATCTTGTTAAGTTGTATTCGAACAGCCGGACAAAGCAACTTTTTTTGAGCAAATTTTGCTCAAAATTCAAATTTTCAAATTTTTTCTCAAAATTGAAAATTTGGTAGAAATGTGAATACCCGGTACCAAATTTTATTCTTCCAGCTCAAAGTATTTTTAAAGTTATAATGTGCACATTAAGACAGAGCGTCTGAGAGACATAATTCCAAAAATGTATTTTTCGAATTGAGAGTGGTCTAAAACGTGGAGATTTCTCAAAATCTCAGATTTGAAATATTTGATTATTATAATACTTTTTTTTTATACTTCATATAGAGATGTAAAAATTTGTTAAAAACATTGAACAGAATAGACTACTATACTAAGAACCACCAACTATGACGAAAAATGGCTTCTTGGGTTTTAGATATTGACTAAAAGAGTTTTTTTTTTCCAAAATTTTAAAAACTCTATTTAAAAGTTAATCAAAATTTTAACAGTTTTCCCAATAACTTCTGAGCTTATTATTTCATAAAAAAACAATTTTTCATTTACTTAAAACTTAAAAAACAAACTTTCGAGAGATATCTATTTTATTTCAGGATAGCTCTCTTCTCCATTTTTGATAGGTTATTAAAAATATTTGAAGCTTATTTTACAACAATATTTTTTATTAAGTTGCTGAATTTATACTTAAGTAAGCGATAATACCAAACATATTTTTTATATGCATATAAATAAAACAAATTTTAAAAAAATGAAGACAGACGAAATAAGCTTATAACATGATTAAGTTAGATGTTTCGGATGAGAACTCCGAATCTTATAATTCTTTTATAATCCCTGAAATGAAAGCAACTACGTGTAATCTATCCAGATTCCGATTTCATAAAATATTTAATTATTCAAAACACTTTATGGGCAGATCATTAGAACATTGCAGCAATTATTTCTACTAATTAGGTAAGTAGTTATTCACTGATAGTAGGTAGAATTATTTGGATAGAGTTTTTAAAATTTTAATTAGATTTTTAGTTAAAATTAATTGAATTGTTGATGCTTTCTCTTAATATCTTCTGAGCATATTATGAAAGAAAAGCATTTTTGCACCATCTCAATTCAAAAAAAGGTTTTAATGATATCAGTTTTATTTACGCATATTTATTGTTTAGTTTTAACAATTAAAAAATATTTTTAAATATTTCTTACGACAATATTCTTTATTTTTTTAGTGACTGGATTTATGCTCATGCGCATTGCGACAATGTCAAATACATTTTTCGTGTGCACTTTCTCGCTGGAGTGTAATTAACAATAAATTTTAAAAAAATGAAAGATAGATGAATCAAAGTTATATTAAACATTACTTTATCCTACTGCGATGTTTCAAAATTTCAAACATTTTTAATTTCTCTTTTATATCCTTCAATTTAAATTCCAGCTTTAAAATTATAAACATAATTCTGTTATATGATTATACATGGTTAATTGGGTTCTACTTATGAGAAATTTTACTACATTAGGAAGAACATTGAAAAAATATTTTACTATCATTTTGTTTGTTAATTTCTACAATAAATTGCAATTCACATGAAACGGATGAAATTCTACTGATTTTTCTTGCTTCAAATGAAGGGGGAAATATTGTTTCTGTATTTTTTATTGCTTTCTTCAACGAACTGCTGTCCACATGAAAATGCTAAATTTTGCTATTTTTCTTATTTCAAACAGAAGGGAAAATATTGTGTCTGGATTTTTTTTTTTGTGTGTGTGTATGTATTTACCAAAATGTCCGCGAAGTAGGTAAGCAGTAATTCTAGAATGAACATTTTAAGTAAATAAATACCATAATAATCCCGATATTTTCACTATTATATCCATGTGGATATTTGTTAAAATTTTTCAGAATGATATCCTGTTCCTTAATAGCACAAATATATTATAGAATATTGTGTGATATCAAACAATATTCACAATATTGCTTAATATTGGTGAATATTGAATATTAGAATGAAATATCGCACAATTATGCACTGTGCAATATTATGCAGCAGGCTGTGCTATTTAGATTTTGGATTTGGAAATTAAAAGGATGAAACCGATAGCATCAAGCACCAAAAACAATAACACTGATAACAAAAATTAAAAATTGAGGCATTTTAACTTTTTTACAAACATTTTGCCATTTCTATGAGTATGGAGTAAGTTGTAATAATAAAATGACAGTTTATTTAAGTTCAGACTAACAAACATCTATATATCAAATAGTACGGATAAACAATATAGGAAATAAGAAAAACTTTTTTAACATTACCAACTGTTATATTTTGTTGGCATAATTTTATTTAAAATTTTTAAGAACAAAACTATTTTGTTGTGGAACAGTAAATTAGCTTTTTTAAAATTTAGCATGAGTCCTTTATAAGTTGATTGCTATTTTCAAATTTTGTGATGTGGCATGTATCGTGCAATGCAAAATTAAAATACTACAAGGTACATTATTAAAAAAATATTAAATATAGCACATACCTCTTAGGTAGAAGATGCTCACAAAAAATAGGATTTGGAAATTTTAACTCGATATTTAATTACTTAAAAACTAACCAAGATTTCTACAATTTTGCTCAGTAAGTCTAAAGCATATTATTGTATTGTATAGAAGTAGTATAAAAACTATACTATACTACTTCATACTACTAGGTTTATACTACTTCAGAATTTTTTTAAAAATAATAACTTTTGAACAATATTATATTTCCATGCAATTTTTTTCTTTAATTTTAACAAACTTTTCAAAATAATTTTTAAACAAAACTTTTGTAACAATATTTTTCCTTTATATAATTACAAGCAGCAAAATAGCAAATTATAAATAATCAATGCGGTTATTTTATTATCTTGCGACATAACAAAAATAAATTTTAAATTTTTCAATTTATTACTGATTAATGTTTTGATATATTTTGAAACAATGCATATATTTTTTAAAATATAATAATGTTTCATGCTGACATGCTTTCTGAAATTTGAATGATTTAAAAAACCGTTACGAAAGATATACGAGGAGGAAGAAGACTCGTACAAGGATTGATGAAATCAGGCCAGACAAAGGCAAAACAGACAAATCAAGTCTAAAATATTATTATCTCCGATGTTTTGAACCAAAAGGTTCGAATCTTTTTTTCTTTTTTTTTAATCTACAAACACTTGCTGAACGTTTGCTAGTCTAGTGATGTGGGTTATTAAAAATCTAATTAAATTTGAAAACTTTTTTTTTATTGTATGCCAACTATCTAAAAAAACTCGTTTCTAAAATTAATTTCGTAAGAAATAAGTGTTTCCATCATTTGTTCAAAATTAGACTTTTTTTTTTCTCTTTATGACATTCTGATGTGGAAACTTTGGTTTAAAACTTAATATAAATAAAAGTCATTGCTGTTATGTATATTTTATTTGTATGTTTCATATCTCTTCCTAAACAACTCGGTCGATTTTAACTAAACTTTGCTCACTTGTTCTTTCGGGAAAAGAAAAAGAATAACAATGACTTTTCAAATTGCAAAAGTTAATTAATAATTCAATTAATTAGAAATAAATTGAAATGTTGCCGATTCTGTATTGCAACTTCGAAGCAAATTATTTTACAAAAAAATAATTCGATGCCATTTTAAAATTAACCTTTTCAGTGATACCAGTTTATTTTCTTTAGAATTTTCCTTCAATTTTTCTTATATATTTTAAAAAATATTTAGCGGAAACGATTTTGAAATGTAAAATTGTAATCCTCTAATTCTATTCTGCCACTATTTTTTTTTAATTTTTGTTTCATATTTTTGGTATTTTTTTTATTTGTTTAAAGTAATTATGTAACGATGCCTGAAAGAATTAAAAGAAAGAGCTGACATATCTTTCATTTTCAAGAAATTACAAAGCCTAAGAATCAGTAATGTGGTAAGAACTGAGTATTTTATGAATAATTTATACAAAATTAGTTCTTATATTAAAAATATTATGCATGAAACTATTTAAAATCCAATCAATGCTATTTATATAAGCTAGTCTTCACTAAAAGAATAGGGCTGTAAAGAGAATCTGAATCATTGAATGAATATAGTTACATTTTCAAGCCAAATATATAGTGAAAGGGCCTTTTAACGTATTAAAGCTCTCTATGGTGGAAGATAAAGGAATTTATTTCTACAAATCACAGGAAAAAGGTGTATAATAATTTTTGCATTTCATTTTTCATCAGTGAAGTAGTTGAAAGGGCACCAAGTAAATTTGTATTTAGCTTTTACTTTCACAATACCGAACTGATAAGATTTTTGGTTTAATTGGTCTTAAAGGTTGCGTCTAATTACAAATGTTTTGAAAAAGGATAAAATTGTGCGAATTCAAATACAATCGAAAATATTTAGAAGGTCGTTCAAGGAATATTCTTTGACAGCAACAGTATTTTAAAATGATGTAAGAGAGGCTGAAACTAAATTTTACGCTTTTTCCCCATCAATTTTATTAATGAATCGATTACAAATACTTTTTCATAACTCTCTTTAAAATTTTCTCTTTTAATTGAAGATCTATAACATATTTAATGAAAAGGATTAGGCAACGATAATTCAACAGTATTACAAGTTTTATACACAGCACTTTAGCAACTTACACCATTTGGGATAAATTATTACACTGTATAGGATAATTTGTTATACAATATGTTTTATTAGTAAAATTAAATATGATATTATTATATTCTTATTATTTTATAGGAACAGCAATAATTTTTATGAACTTTATTCATATTACACTTGCTTTTATAAATTAATCTGATGAACGATCATTATAATTAATATCTGAATTGCGGTTTTTACAAATATATAATTTGCAAAATTAACTCTCTGATCGCGAGCCCATTTCAATCAGTTAGACGTTGAAGTCAGAATAAACTAGTTCAGAAAGTTCTATGTAATATTAATTGTCGTCCTCCTTATTCAAAGATATCTGTTAAGGATCACTTTTCCTTTGTTTAAGTTTCTGAGTTGATACTATTTTAATTTGAATACTTAGCTATTTTTTTATACTGTGTCATTTTGCAAGTTCAGTTTGCAAAGCATTTTTTTCTGGTGAATAAAGAAATGCACTATCGGTTTCCGCTTTGATCACTTTTTTATCGCTTGGTTCTGGAAATGGCCTTGTTTCTTTTGGTATGACATAAAATGATTCCTCTGTCCTGTTGACATAAATGGATCTATTTCTAATGAAGAACTGACTTGGGATGCAGAAGAGCTTCCTTCTGATAGACAGGAGCTCTGTCTTCTTTTGCATCACTGTTTCGTGCATCATCTGCACTATTTCTTCTCTCAAACGAATCTACTAACTGCAAGAAATCAGCTATGGCCGCTGCCTAGAACTTTGCACCTCTAAAACTATCGTAATTAATTCCAATTGCAAGATTATCTGCCATAACCTACTAAGGCGTTATAGTGTTTATTAGGGTCTCTTTCATTATAGAAGAAATGCCATGTATGGTCCAAGTCTTTTCAGAACTATTTCTCACCGAAGAATCTATGAATATTTGAAAGGCCTAAATTCAGACGTGTTTATTGGTTGCAACTTATGTCAAATATTAGATGGGATTTTATGTTTCTTGGTAAAATAACCCCTCGACATTTTATAACGGAATTTAATGCTAGTAAATCGAGATGACATTGGTGATTGTTAAAGCTAAGCAGGACAGGGCTTTATTCGCAAATATTTTACAAAATGTCTCGTGAAACCTTAAAAGTCCTGCTCTAACATCTACACAAATATATTCGTTGAGCCCGTACTTCTTTCAAGTGTGTTTGAAAATAAACAAAATTTAACATTTTCCTTAGAAAAAAGCAAAAAAAGAGGAAATTAATTGCCACTAGCTCTAACAGCAAGAACCATTCTTAACAAAAGAGCTTTCTTTGCTTACATTATAGTTTGGTACTTCTTTAGAAATTATCTTTCTTGATTTATGAAACTTTTGTCTACCCAATCTCGCCAAGATTGTAAATGCTTTGATATTGGAATTTGATTTAATCAGTTACTAGTTTATTCATTATTTATTCAGTTTAATTAATTCATTAATATTCATTATTTTTTCAGAACTTAATAGTATTGAGGTATTATGAAGCCACAAACTTAAGAATGATCATTTTTCCTTTTATCTCCCTTCTTTTTCCTTGCTAATTCGAAATAATTTTTTTTTCGAATTTTGTTAAAATTATTCGTTGTGTTCAACAACAATAATCATTTTGTTATTTAAAAAAAAAAAAAAAACAGGGATTTTGAAGTTGTTTTATCATAAAAAACAACAAAGTTTTAGGATGATACTGAATAATCCTAAAATTTTATAGAATAAAATTTTAGAGAAAAGTTAGAGAATAAAATTTTAGTTTTACTTTTATTTAAAGTGTTTTTTTTTTCATAAAATGTTTATAGAGATGAATTTTATGAAATTGAATCTTTTTCTTAGATGATTTTTAAAAATATCTTTCATCGTATCGCATTTCCTTTCACAAAATAATTTCAAACACGACATGTTTAAATTTTTCCATTGGATTTTCACCAACAGTGTAATCTTCATTTCATAATTTATCATTATGCTTTTTATTTATAAGATTTTCATTCAATAAATTTCTTTTAAATATAGTATTCATTCCTCATTTTTTGTACACGCTTTGCATCCTTTTAAATATGCTTTTCAGTTAATTTCTCAAAATTACTTTTAGTATGTTTTTTTTTCTTTTCAAAAAATAATTGTGCATTCACCAAATATTTTTTGTTAATGCTTTTCGCCAATGAAATCTTTATTGTTATATCCACCATTTCTAATAATATCATATTTGCAATGTTTATAAACAACCAATTTGTAAAAGGAATCAAAAACTATTATCAGCGTGATAAAAAAGAAATTTTAGGTTACCTGTAATTGAAATTATGAAATGTCGCTGGTAATATGCATTGATGGACTTGTTGCATTGAAAATACAATTAAACGTATTTAGAGGATAATCGGAAATAATTTTTTAAAGTATGAATAAAGAATATAATATATTGAAACAGAAAATAGAAGCGTAGGAAACTTTGTCAAACTATTCAAAGAATGGAAAAGTTTAATTTTAAATTAAGGATATAAATTTTTTTAATGTTTAAGTAATTCGTATTTTAATAGGAATCAATCAATCACTCTAATCAAAAAGGCATTGGGAATATCTCAGTTAAAAGCCATTCTATATTCTTTGCGATAATTGTTGAGAACTATTATTACTTTCATTGATATTTCTCGATACAGATTTCATTTTTTTTCTTTTATTCTTTCACGTATTCGTAGCATAGACAACGCATATTACTCCACAAAAAATTCGAACTCTAGATTTTGACGAGTCTCTACATTTCAGACCTCCTTCAATTCAAAAAAGACATTTTTGGAAATTTTCCTAGAATGACAAAAATAACTCATAAACGCTTTGAACTTGACAGAAAGGACTTAGTATACGGTCTTTAAACCAAAATTGTAGATTTTTATCAAATTTTCAGTTCATATCAGTTCATATCAAATTTTCGTTCAGAGAAAGTATATCTCTCCGATTGCTTGAATAAAAGTTAACATTATAATTACAAAACGAATAAGCTAGATAGATCAAATTCGGTTCTCAAATTTAACCTTTTTAGCCTAGATACCTGTCAAATTCTGAACTAGATACTACTACGGATTGACTGTCTGTGTTTCTGTACTTTCAGAATAAGTGATAATTCAAAAATGTAGTGAGTTAAATATATCAAATTTGGTATAAGATTTTGCGACTACAAATATAGTGATGTGCCAAAATTTTGTTTTAATCGATTGAAAAAAACGTGTCTAATACACAAATTCGATTTTAGAATATTTTTATGCCAGAGGTTAAGTGCCAAAAAACTCGCCAAGGATGACACAAGAGATTCAGTAAAAAGCTACATTCAAGCCAAAATTAAATATTTCGTAAATATTATAAGTGTCATGCAAGGCGCCAGTGTCATGCAAGGCGTTCTCTGGGATAATAACTTTATCAGAGATTATATGATAAAGTGTTGGGGAGACTAATATCGCTGGTTTCCTATTAAATTCCTTCATTAAGTAGAGCAGAGTGTTCATTCAATGGGGTAACTTTTCTGAACCTGATATATTTTTTGAATTTCGTATTTCTTGAAAATTACTGATTTAAAAGCAACTATTATGCGAGAATAGACTTTGTAATTCACGTTTTATCAAAACAAAGTTTTTTGAGCAATGTAAGATATTTGCAGAAGATGGTGAATGTTTCGACGGAACTAAGTTTAGCAGAAAATCAATTTTTATTGATGAATAGTATGCCATGCATATTTCATATTTAATTGTTCGAGATTTTTATTTAAAAGTAAGCGGGAATGCTTTCCTTAATACATTTTCGTCTACTTTCCCTTATGGTGCATATTCTATTAAGCTTCGAAGGACAATAAAAATAACAGAGTTTGTATTTTGGATTTCTTCTTATCAGCTGCATCAAAATTTGGTCAGATTTACAAAGCTGATACTTAAGGCCAACTACCAAATTTCATTTATCCAGCTCATTTCGATTTTTAGTTATCGCATTCACATGAACATGGTCAACAAGAATCAAACAATGAATGGATTTGATGATTTGGGAACAAATTAACATTCTTGGTAATAAAACTATAAGCCACATTTCGTATATCTGGCTTTCCATATCTTTGGGTTATCATGATTTCACTAGAAAAAGAGATAGACAGATTTCTGATAAAGAAATTTCGATCAAATTTTTAGGAATATATAATATGGGAGTCAATCACAAATATTCACTTCTTTCACTGTGTGTTCCATTGGCAAGGAAACCACCTTTTACAAGAATATCCTCAAAATGATTCCGAACATTTACCAGCTTCTTCAGAAAAAAATTATAAAAATCCTTTAAAATCAGTCAAATCACTGACATTTTCACTTGTTCTTGGAATGCGAAAAAGTTATCTGATTATTCCCTAACCTAAAGGACTTCGTTAATTGGCACAGATCAGATGTTATTTTTGTCCAGAAGGCATCTTTAGCAATATCTGATAAAGTATATATTACCACCTGCACATTTTACTTTATTCTACACAAGTCGCCTACAGCGACCCATTGGTTCTAAGGGCAATGGTTATATTTAATTTCAGTAAAATCGTTTGGATATATTTTGATGTCTATGATTCCATCAAATTGCCAGGCATTAAAGTTGTATTATTTTATTTGCCTTACACACTTCTATCTGTTGCGTATATGAGTCTTTCTACTAGAGATCAGTCCTTTGACATTATAGATCTACTGAAAACGTGTATGCTCGGTTCATCCATCTTCTGATTTTCACGATACTATAATTTCACTTTTTTTATTCTTAATGTAAAATGTGTAAAACGTGCAGATGATTCTTCTTCTTTAACTTTCAGCTACTGACAAAAACACACGATTTACTATTTGATGAAACAATGAAAATAGTTTGAATTTCAGAGCAACAATGTAATTTATTGTTGAAAATTAATTAAGAAAATATCTTTAAAAATTGCTTAATTCAAGAACAATTTGCACGACTATCAAATTAGTATAATTAAAAAGACAATTTTGGAGATTTTAAAATGATGTAAAACTCATATTCGTGCTGTAATATTTTGAGAAAAATGTCAATATTTGACTTAATTTTAAATTAGTTTAAATTTAAAAACAAAACCTGTGGGGTGAAGTCTCTCCCCCTTGTCCAAAGTACATACGGTCCAACTTCAGTAGCTCTCTGTCCAATTGTGAGGCCTGTCGATCACGGACGCCCCCCCCCCGCCTCTTACACACATTCATCTTTATTATTAGTAGAGATTGCTGCGTGTTTCTTGTTTTCCTCAGTCTAAATCACAGGCAATTTCCATTGCTGTATGTCTCAGTTTCAAATCACGCAGCAATATTCTGTAGAATCTGCGTTTTTACTTTCCCGCATACGAAATATACAAAGAGAAAGTACTGTAATCGTCAAAAAATTTGAAATCGAAATTTTTACGAATCTCCACGTTTTAGACCTCCCTGAGTTAGAAAAGCACATTTTTAGAACTATAGAGACGTTGAATTCAAAAATGCTTTGAATTAGACTGATTAATTTTGATATATGGCCTCTATATTAAAATTATAGATTTCGATCAAATTTGAACGTAATCCATCCAGATGAAACATGTCTGTCTGGATTTCCTAGTACAAGTGAACACGATAACCATAGAGCGTGTCGAAGTGGATAGATAAAATTTGGTATCTAAGTTTAGCATCTATAGTGCTGATCCTCATCAAATGTTTAACCAAATCTATCAACGTGTTGACTGTCTGACAATCTATATTTTCACATGCATGTAAATGCAATGACTTAAATATATGAAATTCGGTATGCGGTTCTGTGACTACAGTTGTAATTCTGTGCCAAATATCGGTTTCAGTCGGTTGAGGAAAATGCTATCAAAATACATATTTGGTTTTCGGGTGCTTGTGTATTAACACATCCCAGCAATAGATCGCATGTTATTAGACGCTTTCATAATTAACGAATAGCAAGTGATTAACAATATACATGTACCATTATTAGAGAGTATATGATAAAGTTTAGAGATGGGAATTCTCGCGAGTTTGAATTTTAAATCAGCAATTTGAAATAATGAAGAACTAGTAATATATTTTTTAAAATTCAATTCCTATTTATTTTTTTATATTATTTATATATATTTTATATTATTTATGATCGGGTGTCGCATCAGTAATCTTAGAGCTTGGCGACAAACTTGGAGACCATTTGGCGACTTTGTGACGTATTTGGCGACTTTGGAGACCAAATAGAAATTACTGGAAACATTCAATTAATTAATTAATATTTTTAAAAAACTGTATTAACACCAAGTCCCATCCACTACAAATTAAAAAAAATGTATTTGAACTTCAGTAAATGAATAAAAAGTATTTTATTAAAGATTGAAAATTTGAACAAGATATATACAGGGAGAGTGTGAACTAATAATTGCAATGAACTAGCAATTGAAAAATGTTAAAATAAAAACACAATTATATAAAATAAAATTTCGCACTCTGAAAAGGTCTCCAGATCGAATAGAGTTAACTAAATTGATTTTTCAAAACTTTTTATCAGAGTCTTCAGGTAGTAAAACTGCAAATATTTTTGTCATAACTTAATAAATAAGACAATTTTTAAATTTAAACACTTCCCTTTTAGAGGGAAACTTTTTGCATAAATTATTTATAATAAACCAGTTTTCACTCAGGCCTCTCCAAAATAGAGCAAAGTCATCGTTTATGGTGTTAACTAAGAGGTCGATGAAAAAATATCACAACGTCAGTTTGGAATCAACAGATCCACATCTAGAAACATCAACGCATATATAGTTTAAGGTTCAAAATTCGATACGACTTACTTCAACATTTACATAAATGATATCACACAATCTGAAGATTCTCAAACAGCTGTTTTGTTGATGATACGGCTCTCCTATGCACCAGGGAACAACCCAGTACCATTGCAGAAAAACTATTCGATCATCTTTTTTAATCAGCAGGAGTGAACTTTCCAAAACTTTCTCCCATACTCTCTCACGAAAGTGCCATTCTTAAGAGCGCCTCTCATGGCAATGGCCTACAATAGTTACGAAATATTAACTTTTGGAGTGAATTTAGCATTTTGACTGAATCTTTCGTTTCATCCTTGGCGAGGTTTTTAGCTATTAGTCCGTGGCTTTCAGTTAATAATATTCCAAAACCGAATTTGTGCTTTTGAACGTTTTCCTCAACTGATTGAAACCGGAGTTTGATACAAATATGCACTCGTAGTCACAAAATTTCGTACCAAATATGATATATTAAAGTCACTGCGTCTTTGAATTATTGTGTTTACATGCATCTGAAAGTGCGGACCAACAGACGGTCAATTTCTTGTAGGATTTGAATCAAAACTTGATAGTTGTCTACAATGTAAATGTTAAATTTTATCCCACAAGCTCTCTTCGTTTTGTAATTAACGTGTTTACTTGTTTTTGAACAGCTGTACTAAACTGTACAGGTGGTTTTCCTCAAAACAGATTTTACACAAAATTCGACAGAAATCTGCAAATTTGGTGTAAAGACCGTATGCCTAATTGCAACCATTTAGCTCAAATCATTTTTGAGTTATCTTTGTCATAGACAGATGGGCGAGCATTTTCCAAAAATATGTTTTCCGAAATCAGGAAGGTCTAAAACGCAGAGATTCGTCAAAATATCGAGTTAGAATTCTTTGAAGATTACTATACTTTCTCAAAACTACGAAACAAAAAAGTAAAATTAAAAAAAAAAACACTTTCAATGAGAAATTTAAATGAACTTTAGCAAAAATCAAATAATTTCTTATTTTTTCTCCCAAATTTCTTTGAAAACCATTCTCTAGAAAAATTTAGGCAAACATCTTACATATAAAAAGCGCATACAAAAAAAATCAAAATTAACTTTAAAGATATAAAAGTAAACTTATTTCCAATTATTGAAGCAGATTCTTAAAAATTCCGAGAAGCACCAAGTTACTTGCATATAAAATTATCAGGTGAATCCACATTAGTTATGGATTGCCCATTTTGGTCATCGTGACTGACATCAGCATCGAAGAGCTAGAAACATTTTAGAATAAAACAACCTGGCTAATTAGTATCATGCTGTGGTTTGTAAAAAATATCGATATTCTGAAAGACATCGAAGTTACAACAAATCGCTACTTTAAATGATTTGTAAAAAGTTCTATAAAAAGATTATTCGATATTCTGGACAAAAAATGGCATTGAAACACTGAAGGATGTTGAAATATATGGTACTAATGTTACCAGAATAAAAGTAGACTTATCAATAACTAGCGTTCTCAAGACCTCATGCGAAATCAAGCAATTATGACTCCTGAGCGAAACTGATCTCTCGATAAATAAACCTATTTTCAGTCAGACGGAGTGGTCCCCTAGAAACTTTCTTGTATACTTCCTAATAAAGATATTTTCGCCTTCCCGCATAAAAATTATTGACATATACAAGGGCTTGGATGATTTTCCAAATTTTTTATTTCCAGATTCATACACATTTTGATCTTCGTCCGATTATGCTTCTTAGATGCTTTTTTTGACTGATCGAAATCCGAACTTGGCATATAACTACAATTTTAATAGCAATGCCACATACCAAATTTCCTTTATTTGAGTCATTGCGTTCTTGAGTTATCGCACTTACATAAATGGGAATGTAATAACCGATAAACGGTTAACACCTGGATGTATTTGGAGCTCAAAAGCGTTTTTGAATTATCATATTCACAGACAGATATAATTCCAAAACGTAGTTTCAGATTCGGGGAATTCTGCAACGCAGAGATACGCCAAAATTTCGAATTCGATTTTCTTTTTGAGGATTACAATACTTTCTCTTTGCATACTTCATGGACGGGGAAAAAAACCATATTCAAGTTTTTTTTTTATTTATTCAATTTATCTATATCTATACTTAAAATAAAGCTCAATGTGTGTGTGTGTGTGTGTGTGTGTGTGTGTGTGTGTGTGTGTGTGTGTGTGTGTGTGTGTGTGTGTTGGCGCTCTACAGACCAGACCATTCAACCTACAGCTACCAAATTTGGCACTTGTATACCTTGGATGCCGGGAATATGCACCTGGGGGTTATTTTTTCGAATTTCTAACTAGAATTTTATTTATTTAAAAATTAAGCGAAATTTTGACGTGTTTCTGCTATAACTGCCGAAAATATTACCGCACTAAAAAGATTTTTACATCAAGTTAAAGATAAAAAATTTATCTTTTAAATGATACTACTGTTTTAATCTTAAAATTAAATTTCTATTTTTAATGAATTTTTATATAAATATTTTAACTATGTTTTTCAATAATTTTTTTCGTCAAAAATAAAAATGAGGATTAAGCACGTTTCGCATTCATGAGAAAAAAATAGCTTTTTTCAAAGTGTTGCCATCACATTGATTAAAGCTCTAACTGAAAATAAATTAAATCTTTTTGGAAATGAAATCTGCAAAAATATAATTTTGGGCACGTGTCTGTAGGAAATGAAACAAATATGAAATATTATTTTTTCTAAAAAATAAATTCAAGAAAAATTATTTTATGATCTTTTACACTCTCTATACAGGGTGTTTATTCAGTAGCGGATCCATTTTGATATTTAATGACTCATAAAATAATGAAGATGTAAACAAACTTATGGCAGTTATTGATGGAATAAATCATATATTTTCCTTTTCAGGTTTGAATATTTTTACTTTTGTAAATATCGTCTGCGCGTGTTTTTAATTTCAGATAATTTCATTTTCCAGTCTAAATATCTGTACTTTTCTAAATATCGTCTGCTTATTAATTGCATTTTTCTCTCTTTTGTTTTTGGCAACTATTGAAATGTTATGTTTTCTTTTGATGTGTTAGTTCTATATAGTACTTTTGTATGTGATGTTTTATTCGATCGGATATTAAGGAGAATGCATATACCACAAGAGAAAGCACAGATTTTATGGCGGTCATAGAGTTAATTTCCAATCAACTAAATCACTGACTTTTAAGAGTTAATTTCAAATCACTTAAACTGACTGATTTATGAAGATTTGAATATCACTATTCAATGAAAAAAGGATAATTTCAGATTTTTCATCGATCGTTTCAAAGAAAATACGCCAATAAGCGCGCAGGTTTCTCGAGATTAATTGGCCTAAGATTATGAAAATGGTGAGTTTTTCTAAATATTTAACATTTAAAACTTCATAAATAAGTCTTAGTTGATCGTGGAAAACAGAAACATTCATTCATTTATTTAAAATTTGGTGTGTCCAGAATATTTATCAGAATATGATACCTTACTGCATTAAATTTAGACTTCATAAGTTTTGAAATATATTTATAAGCAGGAACAAAATATTATTATTGATTTCACTTCAATCCTTTTGAAAGCAAAACTAAAAACTGAATTTTATACTGAATCTCAGAAATTTTTGTTGATTTATTGTTTGAGATATTACATAAACTATGAAAAATATTTTGTAATTAACATAAGACTTAAATACCGAGCGATTCTGTTTGCAATACTCATATTCAATAATAATAATAATTAATAAATAACAATAAAGATGATAAATAAAATAAAACGCTTGGTTTTATTAAAAAATATCTTAATATTAATTGCAATTTCGTCATTTACATTTTTAATTAAAGTTGAAGTTTTACCGGAAATGGCAACAAATTAGCAAAATATATATAGTAAATTGAACGAAACGATCTAAACAATATAAGTTTGGCAAGACTATCAAAATTTGAAGATTAAAAATGTTTTGTTTGAGAATCCTTTAAGAGACCAGTTACTTAAAATATTTAATTGAAAATTGTAGCGAGCGGTAATACTGGCGAACCGGCTGGTCGCCAAAGGCGGCTAGTATATATATATATTGAAAACCAAAAAAGGAACAGAAAAAGCCTCATAGTATTTAGAGAGCGCAAATGCAGCTACTTCTAAAACACAGATGAATTGAGACAAAAGTAATAAAAACCAAGTTAATAGGAAAAAATAAAAATAAAATAAAATAAAAATTAAACCAAATAAAAAAAAAGAATCCGGC
>JAPMOR010121036.1:101828-188802 GCA_026543865.1 Argiope aurantia | reverse complement strand
AATTTTGGGATATACGTCTAAGAGTAATTTGGCATTTCCAATTTATTAAATAACTATACTCTCAACGCCACTTTTTTTCCAGAAATAGTAATTTTCGGAAGTGAAGAACTTGATTTCAAGCATGCCACCATCAACATATTACAAATGAGCAATTTTTTTATTTCTTTAAAAGATTTGACGTATTATAATATTTTTTTCATTTTAATCCAGCATATTTTAATTTAAATTTCTTGTAATCCATGTTTAAGATAATTAAGATTTAGACGCTGAGATTAAAGATCAAATTATTTCTGTTTGTGTCAGTTTACAGAAGAGCAAAAATTATCGTGTTGTATTACTAGAATATGAAAATGAAAATCTGACAAAATATTTACATCCATTTTATCTTAATACACCATAATTTTTAAATTTTCTGCATAAATAGATTACAGTTTGATTCAAATAAGATGTTTCGTTTAATTTAGTAAAAAATTATTATTTATAAAAAAAAATAATTCAAAAAATATCCGAAAAAAAACGAATTTAAAAATAAAACGAACACGCAAATTATTTGCAATTAATTGGTTAAATGTATCTTTTGCACCTGGCACTACGTTTAAATCAATCAGACTTTCCTGTATACCATCTGGAAGCGCCAATAAAATTTAGAACTCTGCAAACTTCATTTCATTTTTTTTTCATATCGTTTGAATTTGTAAAGCATTAATTAAAATTCTTTTAGTTTTCTTTCGTAATTCATTATTCATTTCTTGTTCATAAAGAGTAGTAACTTCTATATTAATACTAAACTGGAGAAGAGATTTTGATGCCGAAATAAAAATTTTATTTAAAAATGTTTTTGCATGTGCTAAATATTAATAAAAACGCTCGAAGTTGGAACATGGATCCATACGAGAAATCAGAGAATCTTTTACGGATACTAATCGTTTGACTGTATAACAGTTTTATCACAAGTCATCACAATTATATCTGTCTGTGTATATGATAATTCATGACTCCCAAGAGCTCAAGAGATATGTCATGTGCATGCGTTATAAAATATAATAATGAAAGAATTTGAAAGTCGAAAGCGGAACAATGCCAACATTTTTTTCTTTTGTTTTCCCGAAGTAATTATGCGATCATTTCTTATTTCTTTTAACTTAAAATAAATTGATCGATTTTGATTTTTAAAAAATTTGTATAATCCTCGAAAAAATAATTGGTTAATTGCATTAAATAATCTAATATTTACTTTATAGCACAAATAACCATTAATTTCGATAAAAGGCTACAGAAATCAATTTAAGTAATTTCATTAAAATATTGTCAATCTTTAAAAAAATATTTAAATAAAATGTATTAAAAATAAACAATACACTACTTAATAAAGAAATGCTTTGAATAAATACTTTAATAAAAAACTTCTTAAACTGTGAGCTGTGAACTTTCTTCTAAGGCTAATAAGTATTTAAACCTTCCACGGAACATTCTTCTTTCATGTTCTACAAAATTTGTTAAAAAAAATAATCTAACAGAAAATCTTTCGTGCAAAAAACATCTCATTAAAAAAATTATTTTTACTGAATTTCTTTTAACTTGTTAATAAGCAATTAATTTTTAACTTATTTATTTATTTTTCAGATACAAGGTAGAATCAAAATGAATCCTGAAATCTGGCTCCAAAATATACATATTTCTTCAAAATTCTAAAACAAGTAATTTTTTCCCTTTCTTCTTCCGATTCAGTAATGTAAGGATTCATTAGAGGAAATGCTTTTCTCTTTAAATAAAAATAGTATTTCTTTTGATGAATATTTATTTACATTGCATTGAATTTCAATAGCTAGCATTATTATTAAACGCCTTTTTTTCACTCAGTTTGTTTTTTAAGAGAAAATTTTGTAATCAATTGTCATTTTTTTCTTTATGTGATAAAATTTTAAAAAAATTTTGCACGTGTTCAGATGATGCTATACGAACGTAATATTTTTAAATTCAATTACCAATTAATTGACTAATTTAATATAATTTTGATTCTATATCAATGCAGTCACTCAAAAATGTACTTTCGAGATATCATATTTCTAATAATGCATTTTATAAGTTATTTTTGTTAACTTTATTCTCTTTGGAGAATAATTATTTACACAATCGATAAAAAGAACGCTAACAATAAAAATAAGGGAATCATACATCTTTAACGAATTTTAAAGCAAATTAAGTTTAAAAATTCAGAAAAGTACAAAAACAAAACAAATAAATAATTAAAAATGGAAGAAAAAGAAATTAGAAAGGATTGCATTAATTGGCCAGTAATTATTGGATTTTAACATGTTCAATTTTGTAGTGCTGTTAATACCTTTTTATCGATTTTTTTTATCTATTTGTAAGTTGTTTGTATATATTTTCTAATTAATTTTGGTACAAATATGACCTAAAACCGAGAAACCTTTTTATGCGATTTGAGATTTAATGGAAAGGCAATTGGTTTTCACTACCAAATTCTGATATTGATTAAAAACGTTTTTTATCATGAAATCCATTAGTTCATCAAAATCATAACAAGGAAATATGATCCCCTCAAAAAGAATAAAATTCTACAGTTTTGGAATTCTATTGAACGAACTGCTGCTTATTCTGGATAAGATGAGATGTAGAACTTTTAACTTCCCAATTTTCTCTCTAGCTACCCTTCCTAAATGTTATCACAGTGCACTTAAATCTCCATGTATGAAAAAGTTTTCTTGTAAAGTTAGATTTCATTTAATAGAAATCGTAATCAGGTTAAGAAGAGATAAAGCAATGCTTGGATTGCTTTCACATTAGTAATTATACTGCTGAATTCGAACTGTACTTATTGAGTTCATTCTATTTCAATATGAAAGACCATTAACTGTGTTGAAAGAAAAGAGGTAATAAGACTTTACAGTTTGAATACAATTTTTGAGAAACCATCGTTACTTTCAATAAAAACAAAGAATCGCACTTAAACGCATTTTATCGATTTATTAAAAAAGAGTTTACAAGTCTTTTCCACTAATTTTATTTGTTTTTTCCAAATTTTTGAGATTATAAATGGAACATTTCTTTCTAATACAGATATAATAATGTAAAATACAAGCGGCAACGTTTCAAATCTTCTTTCAAGTCTATATTTATAAAAGAAAGTATTTTTGCTCGTTTTTCAGATGAATATATCTCACTTATAAACATGAGATTTGGCATAAGGATAGTAGCAAGAGTAAACTTAACTCATTTCGAAATTCGAATTTTAAAATGTAATATTCTGATTATTGTAATGAAAAACAATAAATTATCAATTAATCCAAACAACTATGATTATGTTTCAATTTATTTAAAATGACTAATATAACTTCTTAAATTTTGAAGAATTTCTTTAAAAAAATGTTTTCTGAAAAAAAAAATGAAGAATTAAAACAAAAATTCCTACTTTTAATAGTTTTTTTAACTTTTTCTAAATTTTTGAGGTAATAAGTGGAGCATTTCTTTCTAATCTTCCTTCAAAGATCCATGGTAAGAAAAAGGTGAGAGATATTTTGTATAATTTAAATCATTATTTACTTAATGTTTGTCTTTCTGATCTAGAAGCCAAGTGAGGATTCTCAAAGATTCTTCTTCTTCAATTTTAATTCTAACAGCATTCCTTACAACAAATTTCCCAATCTCATTGCCCTTTTCTCTTTTCCTTTTTAAACATCTGCTTATTTTCATTTGTTTTAAGTTTTATGGTTTGCAGTCCTGAACGCGATATTATTTGCACGAAGAAAAGTAAACGAGCAAAACTTATAGTATTTTTTGTTTTGATCTCGTTTTCATAGCTATTTTAGTTTTGTATTATTACACTTTATTCGTATTGCTAGATATTGATAGTCATTAATATGTTTTTGAATTATGATTCTGCAAAATGACATTATGCTTATTTTTTCCCCTTAAAACAAAGCAATAAATTCGTCCTTAATTATTTTTTTTATTTTCACGTAAATACTAATATGTATTGTAATAATAGACCTCTCTAAATTTGAAAGAAACTATTTCTTGAATTATGCTTATCTGCGTCTGAGAGCGGCGACTCGAGAATCCACTATGAAAGGAAGAAATTTAGCGTATGGTCCTGAAACTGAAACAGCAAATTTTCATAACACTTATGACGAAATCCCTCGACGGAAAATTCTTTCAAACGTGAACGCATGAATACAAAAAATTTAAAAATGCAATATCCTTGGTGAAATTAGGCAAATTATATTTTAAGAACAAAATCGTACATCAGTATCAAATTTTGATTCAAAACCATAGAGTCTGATTGTCTGATGATCTGTCTATTCATTTATATGTGAATACAAAAACTCAAACAGTTTGACAAATGAAATTTTATTTGTGAAATTGAAACTAAAATTATTGACCTGTATTTAATTTTGAACTTAATCGATTAAAGGGTAAAGGTTTCAAAAAGCAACTCAATTCTCTTCAGTATAAGACAAAGCTAAATACAAGCAACAATATATTGTTTAAAAATGCGAAAAAGTTGAGCAGAAATTCCGCCAACTGATTCTTTTTATCACTTTTTTCAAACTGAAGACTATAGCTTATTTTTCTTTTTCTTTCTAATGATTTAACCAAGGCAAGTGTTTCATTTGTCTAACTCATGTCCCTACCTTTAGAAAATGATTAAATATTTTATTAATGAAATTTTACTTTTGATTCTTAGTCAAGCAAATAATGAATTAATTCTTATTTCTAAGTTAAAAGTTTTTATTCTATTAAAATAATATTATAATAAAAGATTCATGAACAAACATTTATCAAATTTCTCAAACAGAACAAGATAATTTTTTCTCCTAGCTAGACAGTTAAATTATTTGATTGAAATGCTAAATGCATTTTTAATTGATTGCATTGTTATTAATATAATAAAATGGCGTTATTATACGAAAAATTTTGAAACCATGTTTGCTTATATGAACACGAAACACTTTTGGCCTTACTGTTTGCCATCAGAATGTGACTCAGGGATTTTAGTACCAGTAGTCTGAATCCTTATTTAAAAATCCATTACTTACACTGTTTTGATAAGAAGACAACTCATGTTTCGTTGCAAGAGATTGATAACGTGTCAATATACTTATTCAGTCTATGTGACAAAGGGGTTTTGGGAACAATAATGTCTGTCTTCAGTTAAAATTCCATTTTCTGATGTCATTTCATGATTCTTGTTTACGTGTGTTCATTATGCCTTCTTGTCTCGCATGATCATGATTCCTGGCATTTACATTCATTATTGCTTGTGTCCAGAGTTTGACCAAAGGACATTTTATTCGATAGTCCAAGTTTCAATTTAAAATTTCATTGCCAAGCTCTATTTTGAAAATAAGGCGTTTCCTCTTCCATGTGATCTCCTGTTCTGTTCAGAGTTTTTATTGATAAGGAAAGAATTCGCTTATACTACCTTCCATGAAATTGTTGCAAGAAAATCGGTACCCATATTTGAACCATAGCGATACATTTTGGACAATATAAATGATCATTTTTCTAAATATCAAAGTGAAATGATCAATATGTTAGTTGCCACATGACTCACCTGTGATTCACAGCTATTATCTAATTATTTCATTTCTATTGTTTAATTAGCAAAAAAGGTTGAATTAGATAGATGATCCGAATCGCAAGCGTGAATCATGGCAGCGAACATGTTAAAGCATTTAGTGTGAAATGAGTTTTGACAAATAATACGATTTTATTTTATATTAAAAATATCCGTCTTTGGCGACCAGCTGTTTTGCCAGGATTCATGGTCGTTAAAATTTTAAAATAAATATTTTTTGTAACTTGGTCTTAACACCTTTTTCAGCAAAATATTTTTAAGCTCTAAATTTTGGTAGATATATAATTCATACTATTTCAGATGCCTTATGCCGTTCTATTCATTTTATAAAGCATTTCTCTTATTTTCTGTCAGATCCCTTAAAGTTTGAAAAAAAATAGTTTCAATTGTTTTAACTATGTAGCCTAATTGTTAACCAAAATCATTGTAAAATTTATCATCTTTATTGATGTTAAAAATATTTTTTTTAATATGAATTTTAATTTTTTACACATTTTTCTCAGAATTAAGCAAATATATCGTTTGCTTTTTTGAAATCTGCTTTGCCAGTAATGATTTGTATTAAGGAGGAAAGTTGCACACTTCATCATTTTTTTAAATTAATATCGATTGTAAGAATTTTAAAGTAACAATAAAAGATATCACCAACTTTAATAAAGACCGTTATCAATAAATTTGGTGTCCGCTCAAAATTCTTATGTTTTTTATTAACATTTATGCTACGTTAAATATTCGTTCAAAATTCTTGCGTATCTTTGTACTTTTGTTAGAAATATGCTGAAAATATTTTTAACAAATTGATTAGATATAGGGAAAAAATTATGGGGCAAAAAGTAGTATCACTGAAAATATAATTTTTTTATTTTAAAGATGATATGAAAACCATTTTGGTATTATAGTATTCGGAGGTAATCATGGTTAAACTCCAAGGTTTTGTTTAATTTTTAATAAAATTTCAAAAAAAAAGTGCATATTTCTATCCTTTAAAGTATATATGTGCCAAGTATGGTATCTCTAAGTCAAACGGTAAAGCTTCTAGAATGCTAGCACGAATACAGGTACGTTCATCATTTTAAGTAAAGATAAAAATGCTAGAAATTCAATTTGTAAGCTTTGTAAAGAATTTAAAAGAAAAAAACTCATTCTTTACTGCTACTGATAAAACTGTAAAATTATCCTATAACAAAACTTACATTCCGCCTTTTTTATTCGATATTAATAAAACTGAGAAAAACATTTTAATCAATCTACATAAGACTTTTTTTTCTCCTGAACATCACCAGTTAAAAACAAAATGTAGTAACATTTTTATTGGTATTCATTGCATAATAATTTTTTCTAAGATCACTTCCTGTTAAACTGTTAAAACTTAATAGTTTGAAATAGTTGATAATCTCTTTCTTTGGCAACAATTTAGGTAAAAGAATTTTGGAGGACATCAGGATCATATAAAAGCAAATATGCCTAAAGAGGTACCAGATATATCTTAAGAATATTCACCATTCTTAGAAAATATCTACATTGCTGCTACATAGATTTTTAAAATAGTTCGATTTCAAGTCATAGAATGTTCCGAATGTTTTTATATAAATAAACTAAGATTCATCTCCTTGAGCGCTTAATAAAGCTCTTCCTTCTCTTTATAATAAAAACACTTTCTTATAAGCTACATAAAAAAGAAAAGAAAAACATTTAAATTGATAAGTGTAACATTGCAGCTGTTTTCAGTTCATAATGTTTTGAAATTTTGCAGTGTAGCATAAAAGCAATTTGTAATCTCAAACAAATTATGCCAAGATCAACATTAATATAATGATTTTTATAAAAATGCATCTGATTCCACTTTATCTTTTATGGACACAAAAAAGGCACACGAATGTCCTTTTTTAAAAACTTTATCAAATATATCTTACTAACATTTGGTCATTTAAAAAGGGCAAACTACAGCAAAAAAATTCTTAGAAATGATTAAAAAGTAAGACTAACACAAAGAATAACGAAAAAAATCGGATATGCCCCACCCTCGCCTCGATTTTCTCATATAATTTTATAAGGAAAAGTTTTTAACAGCTTTCAAAATTATTTTTTTCACTGATGATTTTGTTAATTCTTTTTTTATTTATTATTCTTTTAACTACCATGCTATGTTTTTCTCTATTTCTTCACTTAAAAAAAAAAAGAACATTATTTTTACATTTAAATGTGATAAGTTGTAAACATATAGTTGTCTTAAATATTTTCACTAAGTAAATTGACAACGCACATGTATAGAAACACTCTAAATAAAATTATATTATACATCACCCCTGAAAGTGAAGGTCAAAGCCCTGGAAAGGAAACGCATGAATTTAAGTATATGTATATACACTGGTGTGCAAAACTTAAGCAACAATGCAAATTTTAAGCAGACATCCATGAAATTGCAGAAAAGGAGTTCTTGCGATCAGTACAATGAACACGTAATTCAAGAGAAAGGTCATGCGTATGCAAATATCAGGAACAAAACGTCACAGGCGACGTGAGCGTACGCAAAACACGTGCGGAAGGCGCGCGTAGCTCAACACTACAATAAAAGGAAGGACAGAGACGCAATTAAAGACATTCGCTGCAAGTGCACGTGAGTTAATTCGTGAAATATGGCTAGAAGAAATCACCTGGACGATTTCACACGTGAAAGAATGATCGGAAAGCTGGAGGAGGGACGTAGTGTGACCAGTGTAGCTGAAGAGTTCGAAATCAACAAAAGTGTCGTTTCACGCGCTTGGAAAGCCTTCCAAACCACAGATACAGCTGTGAGAAAGGTTGGTGGTGGCCGCCCCAGGAAAACAACTGCAGTGGATGACCGACATATCGTCCTGCAAGCGAAAAGAACCCGAAACCAGTCAACAAGCGCCATTGCTCAGCAACTGTGTGCAGCAACGGGGCGACAAGTGTCGCGTTTACTGTGTCCAGACGCCTTCACAAAGGTGGCCTATTCGCCCGCCGTCCTGAACGCTGCATCCCTTTGACAGTTCCCCACCGGCGGCACCGTTTAGAGTGGTGCAGGGAGCACAAAAACTGGACATCTCATCAATGAAGTCGTGTCCTCTTTACAGATGACAGTTGTTTTAGTGCCACAAACGATTCCCAACGCCAGTTGATTTGGAGAGAGGTTAGGACACGGTTTCATCCCAGTAACATCACGGAAAGAGACCGTTTCGGTGGTCCTGGAGTTGTCGTCTGGGGAGGCATTATGATGAATGGGCGGACTGAGCTCCACGTTTTCGACAGAGGTTCTGTAACTGTAGATCGCTATTGTCAGGAGGTGATCCTTCCCCATGTGCGTCTGTTCCGAGGTGCCATTGGATCAGATTTCGTTTTTATGGATGACAATGCACGGCCTCACAGAACTCATGCTGTTGAGGAGCTCCGGGAAAGTGAAGATATCACTCGAATGGATTGGCCGGCGTGCTCCCCTGATTTAAATCCGATAAAACATGTGTGGGATGCTTTGGGGAGACGCCTTGCGACACGATTACATCCTCCTGGGAACACCCGACAACTTAAACAGATGCTGATTGAGGAATGGGCACTCTTACCTCAAGAACTGTTGGACAATCTGGTGCTGAGTATGGGGAGACGGTGCGAAGCAATCATTGCAGTAAGGTGAAGGCATATCCCATACAAAGGAACATCTGCTTGCTGTTCTTCCTCTTGGACAGAAAATCATGTGTAACGATACTATGAGTTCAATAAAGCCTTTTTTTTTTGTTTGATTCCATACTGTATGCATTGTATTCATTTCTGCGCAACTATGCTTTCGTCATTCTTTCAGAACAAAATGCTTCATCTCATTTCTGAATTTCATGTCTCTCAGATGATTTCTCGTGAAGTTGTGGCAAAAAACATACCTATCGCTTAAGTTTTGCACACCAGTGTATATAAATGATAAATCCATGCGAAGCTTTCCAGTATTCACCGCTCCTCTTCTACCTAAATGAATTATCTTTTTGTTGATTTGCTGAAATTAAATATTCAGCAAAGAGGACTTACAAAATATAAAAGATAGTTTTTGATACGAACGTACGTACTATTTTCAGTTTTTTCTTGTTTGTCATATCCAGCAGTTCATATAAAAGAGTCATTATATTTAATGACTCTTGAAAAGTTTGCTAGTTGCTACATGCTTATTATAGGTTACTTAAATAAGACTGAAAAAAAAAATCTCGAGGTAGCAGTACTTCCAGGGATGTGTATGATTTTATGAAAATTACAACTGAAAACATTTTCATTGTAGACAGTAAATTTCGTTATAGATTCTGGTTTTTAAAATACCAGAAATTGACAATACGGACTACTCGTTCAACTCACGGAAGGTAAAAGGTCTCCTTGATCGGAAAATACACATTGATTGAATATCGTTAAGCGAGCCAGTATTCTAATGCTCATTTATTGACGTACTGTCGATTTACTAGAAAGCCAATGATATTTTAACATTTCTTTTATATTAAATTTAAAACAGAAGGTTAGTAATATTATAGAAAATATTAATAAAAAATTAATATATGTCCATGTAATTATGAAGAAGAGATTATAATATAATGTAAAATTCACCTTCATTAATCGAATCATCTTATGAAAACTTGGCTGCATTTATCAAAATTTACACTATCCGAATTCATAACAATTGTATCTTCCAAATTCGTAACCTCGTATTTATTATCAATTCTTGACATATAAAGAACATTTCATATAATATTCATCAAAAAAATTCAAAGAAGGCGATTATATTTAGTGTTGCACACGGTGATTAGATTAGCACAATATACTGTATAGATAACAGTATACGTATATATATATACTGTACACAAATATCATTTGATATTCATATGGTTTTTCAGTATTTCGGTATAAAGAATTTGGATATATGGACTAGTTTATTTGCAAGTTGGATAACCGCTAAAGGGATCAGAAACAAATTCGACTTATTTAAAATTCAAATTAAAAAAAATGGGCTATAAACGAATAAAGAAGCAAGAAACGGGTAATTTTTAAATTTAAATGGTAGAAAAGATCTGATATTATCATTTAATATTTTGACTTAATAAATAAATGATTGGTTGGATTTCAATGAAAGAACAGCATCTCTACTATCCATTAAAGGTGAGAAAGTACTGTAAAAAAATCAAATTCGAGATTTTCATGAATTTTCCCTTTTCACCACTGCCTGAATCTGAAAAGCACATTTTTGGCATTATGCCTATTAGCTGACATAATCACTCAAAGATGCTTTGAACTGGACAGATGAAATTTGGTATATAGTCTTCATATAAATATTGTAAATTTCTATCAAATTTCGAACGAAATCCATTCTGAAAAAGTCTGTCTATCAAGCTATCCGAATAAAATTAACTAGACAATTACAAATCGAAGAGAGCTGGATGAATAAAATATGGTACCCAGATTTAATATCTAAAGTGTAGATATATGTCAAATTTTGAACCACATTTATCAAAGGATTGACATATGTCTATATTTTCGCATACATGTAAAAGAAATGATTAAAAAAAGGAATGAATTGAATACATAAAATTTAATATGTGATTTTGTGATTACTGTTGAAGTTTTATGTCTCATTTTAGTTTCAATCAGCCGGGAAAAAGTTTTCAAATTACATATTCGATTTTCTATTATTCAAAAACCGCAGCTGGATTCACGCCAAAGATGCAAATTAACTGTTGTTTGCCATTGCCATGCAGTTAATATGCAAGTAAAGTTTTCTTTAACTGCAAAGCAGAACTCTGAGATGGGGATTCTGAAAGTAAGAATCTGAGCACTCGTGACAACCAAGGCCTTGCCCAATATCTACAATTTTAGGCCATTTTTATTAGAGAGTTTTTGAGAAATTAATCCCGGTTTTTTTTTTTTTTTTTTTTTGTGTGTGTGTGTGTGTGTGTGTGTGTGTGTGTGTGTGTGTGTGTGTGTGTGTGTGTGTGTGTGTGTGTGTGTGTGTGTGTGTGTGTGTGTTGATTATAGATGTGACTACAAAAATTAAAATTTCCTTTCAGAGCTTTTAGAGGTGTAACCACTAATCCCTTTATCGAGAAATTTAATCTATTTACTACCTAAGATATTATCAGAACAATTTATTATCTAATCTAATCTGAACAATCTGTTATGTGATCTATCAGATAACAGAATATTGAGAGGCAGCAGATTATAGATAGCATTTAATCTGAATCCTGTGTATTTTTATTTTTATCTGGACAATCTGTTTATCATTTAAAGACTGATTGCCAGGTGTCATCCTCGTCATCTGACTGCGTCCCAAAATAGCCTTAGTGTTGCTTTAAAACGGAACGTTAATATAACTAAACTAACCAAGAATGACTGTGCTTGCGCTATGAAATCTTCCCCATTGAAAATATGGACTATATGCATTCTTTGTTGGTTTTCTGATTAATAAATCAGAATTTTATATAAATGTATTTTAGTATGTCACCTATTATAGATTTTGATGAATTTTTGATCAAATACGGGAGCTTCTTTATTGAAAACGTTGATTTTCGTGAAGTTTAATGAATACTAATAATTTCAACGTTTTATTCATTTACAAACATAGGCTTATCTTAAGTATCACCAAACTATTATCAGGCATTTAGTTTGAAATTTACATAACATGGATTATGAATTCGATGAAGTCCCTCGCAAACGATTTAAATCTATTTGAAAGTTTACAGTAAAACTAAATTTTTGGTTCCTTAATTCGTAAGTAATGCTTTTCTAGCATAAAAATTCATTTATTTTATTTTATTTATTAACAATGAATTCAGAATTTTGCCACTATACATTAAGTTAATCGCTACACTTGTTAATGATGGATGGAACCCTTGATGATATTTATTGGCTGATGTATATGTATAAATTTCGATAACTGTGATGAAAAAATCTTTCGAATCCCTCCGGGGCCAGGTTATTGAAACCTACAGCTAAAGTATTTGTACTTGCTTGCTTAGTAGATTCCAAGTTTCTTTTTGTGGTCTAGCTGATAACTAAGAAAGTTTTGGGGAAATTTTAATAAGATATTAATTAAAAATTAATACAGATACAATACAGATACATGAATCAAGTCTAAAACCTTATCATGTTATGATATTACAGAATAGAAGCTCGAATCCCATTTTAAATCTGTTTTTGTAATCCAAAGGGGATATAGTACGTTTATTTATATCTTCAAAGCTAAATATGATGAGGGATTTAAAACCGTTGTATTCCCCTGGTGCATGGTGCTTTTGAATTCATTAGGATTATAGTGTCATTACTTAACTCGGAATCATGATATTTTCTTTACGATTACACTGATTTCTTCGCACCTATAATAGCTTTTGGTTTGAAGCTTTTTTATCTTCAATGTTGGTTGTGCAAGATTTACTTTGATTACACTAGAATATTGCTGTTGATTTGAGAAGAAAGATAAATTACAGTAAAGATAATTAATATGATCAAGGATAAATTTGTAAAACAGCAAATACTCTGAAAAAAATTCGAAAGTCCTTACTCGAATTTCTCATATAAAATGGAACCTCATTTATCTGAACTGATTAGAACTGCAGTCATTTCGGATAGTCAAAAATGCGGCTATTAGAGACTAAACTTTAAACCACGACTTCTTTTGTTTGACAAGGTTTTTTTAAATGCATATTTAAAATTATAAAGTGGACAAATACAATCACATATAAACATTTCAACATTTTTTTTTACTCGTTTGTATATATGGAGAAATAGAAATACAGAACGTAGAGTAATCGACAAAAAATTCGAATTTGAAATTTTGACGAATCACCACCCTTTAGACGTCGCTGAGTTCGAAAAACACATTTTTGGGAAATGTCTCTCTATCTGTGACAAAGATAACTGAAAAATGCTTTGATTTAGATAAATGAAATTTGATATACAGTCTTTATACCAAATTTGTAAATTTCTGTCAAATTTTGAGCGAAATCCGCTCAGAGGAAGTCTGTCCGCTCGGCTGTTCGAATATAAGTCAACACGACATCTACAAAACGAAGAAAGATAGATAGATAAAACTCAATACACAGAATTAACATCTATAGTGTAGAAACATTTTTAATTCTGAGCTAAATCCGATGAGGAATTGACCTCTGTCTTTTTATACTTTCAGAACATGTAAACGTATTAACTCAAAAACGCAATGATTTAAATATATCAAATTTGGTATGGGATTTTATGACTATGATTGTAGTTTTGTGACAAATTTTTTCCATTGGTTGGGAAAAACGCGTCTGAAACATAAATTCGATTTTCGAATATTATGAACCGCATGCCAAGGATTCAGCGCCAGTAAACTCGCCAAGATTCAATAAAAATGCTATATTCACACTAAAATTTAATATTTCGAAACTAATGTACGCCAGTGCCATGTAAGTCGTTTTCTAGGATAAAACATTTATTAGAGAGTATGCGATAAAGTTTCGGGAAGACTACTCCAACTGGTTTTATTACTTACTAATGTTCGTACATGTACTGTTCCCTTGCAATCCCGAATGATTATTTCACGGTGTTCTCAAACGAATATTTTAAAAACTTATTATTATGTTAATCATTAATACTTATTTTATTTACACTGCATAAAAAAGTAGAAAGACAGTCATTTTTCATAAATTATATTTTATATTTTTATACTGACTATCACATTCTTATGTTGAATTTTTTAATAATCTTTTCTTTAATTTCACATGAAAATTAAATGTCTATCACAAATGTTAATTAAAAAACTAGTATATATGTATAACTAGTATATATGATTTCAACTGTGTAAAAAAACTAGAAGGGTTGCATTTATTATTTGGTTGAATATGCGCAATTAAAAGAATAATTATAGACTTTTTTTAAATAATTTTGTCAAGAAAAATTTATTTAGTTAAAAAACTCCGTTATTATTTTCACAAAGCCTAGAGGACTATTCTTAAATGATTTTCAAAAAGACGAAATTTTTGCATATCAAAATGATGTTAAAGCCATTGGAGACCCCTCTCGTATACTGCACCTCAGTCCGGATTTAACTTCTGACTTAATCAGAAAACCAGATAGAAATTGGAAAAGAAAGAAGACGCATAGGCCTAAAAAGTTAACACCTCATTTTTACAAAAAAAAAAAAACTTGCTCGCAACTTAAAAGGAGCATTGAAATGTTCCCAAGACTAGAAATCAAGCAGGCTTACTCATGTATCAAGACGAGTAATTTACAATTATATGAAAAAATCTAAATAATTCATTTTCAAAATTAGAAACTTCATCCAAAATGAAATCAAACACTTATTCATAAACGTTTATCTTAAGCAAAGAAACACATGTCATGAGCGCTAGAATGAATTTCTGTGATACATAGTTTCAGAAGAAATTCAACTTAGACGATCCAGACAGTTATCAACATTAATGACATAGTCTGAAGGATAAAGAGGAAAATATAAACAACGGTTGGAGAGAGGAAGTTTAATGGTCTCGTTATTAGTTGGATATGGAGGAAGAACAAGTCTGATGTTTCTCAATGGTGGACAGAAGCCTACAGAATATATTCAATTGTTAATCCTGAGTTTCTTTCTTATGGCTTTGAATTAGGAGAAGAAGAACGGCTGTTTCAACAAGACGGGACCTCCATTCACACCGCAAATGGAATTAAAAAATAATTCGTTGGAAATAATCTACAGGTGTTACCATGGGTACTTAAAATCTCTCAGATCTTAACATAATAGAAAAATCTGGGCAATGCTTGTTCTTCGAGTATATGTTAATGAAAAACAGTTTGAACCCATCAAAGAGTTTCTATAAACAATGGAAACCTTATGAAATAATTTTTGCCCAGACAGAAATCCAAACTTTGTATGATTCACTGCTCAACAGAATATCTGAAATTATTAAGATAGTGGGAAAAGTATTACAAACTAATACAACTTCTATTTTATCCGTTGAATTATCCCCTCCCCCTCTTTTTTTAACAGAGTTTCAAACTGTATAAAATTATTTTTAGTGACATTAATATTTTATTTTTGAATATCATGGTAATGATATCGATATTTTCTTTCTTAATGATCGGTAAAATTTTGGTCAAAAAATAATTTCGCTAAAAGTAAAAGATTTTTCATTTTTCTTTCAAAACATCTAGTGACCTTCTACTTTTTTAATCAATATAGCGCGACAATAATATGTTTCAACACATTTAAAATGCTCTTGTTTTTTTTTTTGTTTTTTTTTTTTGTTTTTTTAGGTTTCAAATTATGCTTGCTCATATCATTATTGAAATGCGTGAGATTGGCATTTTGTTTTCTTTGAATAACTTCTTAAGTTATTAATTGGTAAACATCCTGATTCCACAAGACTTCCTATTGTTGGATCTTTCTCCCATCCGGGTAAGTCGAGTCGGTGGTGATTTTACAAAAAATCCGTTTCTAATGGCAACTTTGGCATCCTTTTCTGAAAACTCCGTAGTTATACATATAAATAATTTAATTTCGCTCTATAGGTTCGATTAATAGAGACCTCGATTGATAGAAATCTAGAAGATTGGAGCTCTACCGCATTTCCATAATACAGACATTATGGTTTAGCGTAATATAGGGTTTCTACATAGTATAGTAAAGATAATCGAGATTCAATTTCCTATGTAATATGTTATTAAAATCAAGGAAAAAACTATTTTTTTAAATTGCCAAAATTTAGGAAAACTTCTAACAACTTTCCATGCCGTTTATATCATTAAAAAGACAAATTTAAAAATTTCGAAACATGTAAAATTCACTTTTGTGCAATAATATTTTCGGTTGTTATAGTGAAAAATCACAAAAATTCAACTTAATTTTTGATTAATTAAATTTTCAAAAAATTCACTCTTAGGTGCACATTCCTACTCTGCTAAGTATATAAATACCAAATTTATTAGCTTCAAATCAATTGGTCTGGCCTTACATATACTTTCATCTTTATTATAGTGGTGATTAACCCATCTTTTCGACCAATGGATTTGCTGAAATTAATGGTTGCTAAAAGTTTTATTTAAAGATTTTATATAATTATATTTTAATGGCTTCTTTGATAAAATATATTTAATTTTCAAATTTTAATAGACATATAACATATCACTTTAGAAAACTTGCACAATTCTGATGTCCCAAGGGGGCATATCAGACATGGGATGAGAAACTTCTAATATGTTGGTATGTTCTCGTTAACCTGGTGGATACAGAAAGAGTGTGGGGTCAGTTACCTCCTATCGATGACGGCACCTGCATCCTAAAGGGAGGGGTTGTACCATGGCCAATGATGGCCCTTAAGACTCAAACTTTGGAAACACCGATAAACTGTATGTAAAATGGCACAGGACTCAGCATAGTCAAGAATTTGATTGAGTAATTTTACCTTCAAAAGGTTACTTGAAAATGGAATGCTGTTAACTTTTGTTTCAAAATGCCACATATTGTTTATTTATAAAGGGGGATGAATTATCGTCATTTGTCCAAAATGGTCGTGGTAATTTTAATATGAAATTGGAATTATGCATAGGTTTGGAAATTAATATTGTAGTGATTTAGTTTATTAACGGTTAAAAAAAAGAAAATTATTGCTTGAAATACGGCTTTTTAATGAGAAGTTGCTAAAGATATCTAAATTTGCGGTCTTTTGTCAAGTCGGATTAAAATTAAATATTTTTTCATCTTTCTTACAATGATTTACCAAGTTATAATTTAGTTCTAAATTAAACTATTTTCCAGATTATTAGTCATCTAATTTTTTCATCTCAGCTTGCATTATTATTGTATTTTTGTTGTATAGTATAGAATAATTGTATTGATAATATACATTGAAGGGAAATATATTTTAGATCGCTCACCCATTCATTTAACACATAATCAAGCAAATTTGCAAATTCAAATACTTAAAATAAGGCTGCTTTACAAATATAGATCACAATAATTTTTGAAAGAGTTAAGCGGACCCTGTCATTGCAACAGTGATTTTCCTATTGAAGAATAGGAGAAGTTTAAAGGATGCCGACACAGACATCAAAGCACCGTGGCGTATATAAATGATATTCATAAATAATCCCCATGCTTGATTTCGGATCTACTTAGAACTGATAAAAGCCTGTGTCAGAGCATAACACTTTGATTAAACGGTTTGATAAGACCATTATGACCAGATAAGATTGTAATTCCTTTGTGGTTTTCAGTTCATACAAAAGGGCAAAGAGAAATATACGTGCTTCTTCTCAGCTTAATATTTATCTATCACTGCATAAGCCGGCAGGATTTTCTTCCTTTGTTAATAGCTAAAGAAAACGGGCACTGTTTAATATCTGTGTAATTTACAAGACAAACCATTGGATGTAGTCCCCACAATCTCTAATAAAAGTGTTATCTTCTTTCCCTCGCATTAGTTGTGGACCTTGGGAAAGATAGAAAATGCCTCACATGGTATTGGCGAATGATTACTATGATATGTTCATCTTTGGCATGAATATATTATTTTTGCTGAATCTATCAAATCATCCTCGATTTTTTTATAATGATGATGTTTAATCCCTCATATGCGGTTAATGGTACTCAGAAATCAAATTGTGTTTTAGAAAATTGTTGTGTCTAAACGATTAAAACCAAAATTTGGCACAGAATTAGATAGTAATTACAAGATCATTTACCAAATTTTAAGTATTTAAATTATTGCGTTCTTGAATTTCTGTATTTACATGCTTGTGAAAGTACAGACAGACAAACTGTAATCCCTCGACAGATTTTATTTCAAAATATTATTTGGTAAATTTTTATTTTACCAATTTTTATTTACCTATCCCTTTTTATTTTGTAACTATCATGTTAACCTAAATTCGAACTGCAGGATAATTAGATTACGATTAAATGAATTTCGTTCCAAATTTTATAGAAATCTACATATTTGATGTAAAGACTATAAATCAAATTTTAACTTTCCAGCTCAAAGCATTTTTGAGTTAACATGTTCACAGACAGACAGACTTAATGCCAAAAATTTGTTATGTGAACCCAGAAAGGTCTGAAACATAAAAGATTCGTTAAAATATCGAGTTCATTTATTATTATTATTATTATTACAATACTTTTTCCATTTTTCGTTTATGAGAAAGTAATAAACAGGTATTTTTCTTTCATATTTAAAAAAATTCAATTCTATTGATTTCAGTACTTTCTCTTAGACTGAATAAGCATTACATCTGAAATCGAAAGCAAAATTCCCTTCGAATTTTAAGTCCTTAACTTTGTAATTTTTATTTTTTTATTTTTTGCTACTTAATTAGGTCAGAATTTTTTTTTTCTGTGTGTGTTGATTAGTTACGATTAGTTCTTTAGAATTTCTGAGATCCTTATGGATTACCCGCCATTTTTGTATCGAATTTTAATGTATATGAATAAATTTAATTTCAGCTTATAAATTCGATAACTAAACATTCGGACAAAACGTTTAAAGGGTTATATGAATCTCAACTTTTTAGAACTGAAAAAAAAAATCCGCTTTGAATTATATTTATCTGAATTTATCTGAAAAATCGATACCATTCTGAATCTTAATGGTATTCGACTAAAATTTTTATGTATTTGTCTTTGAGATTATGAAAAGGAAGAAAAGCTATTATTTGCACATGTACAGTTAAAATTTATTACAAAAAAATAGTCTTATTTCTCCGCATATTCATAGAATTCTTTCAGCTTTTTAATATTAAGTTTTAATAATACTTTATTACACATTCTGTGAATTTCGAAACTATATTTTAATAACAAAAACTTTATGAAAAAATTCGGCGGGTTTTTTTTTTTTTTTTTTTTTTTCATTTCTATGTTTTCCTGAACGTATGAACGTTACGAAATTACACAAAGGTATTTCCCAAAGCAATAAAAACTATTAATGAAAGTCTCAAATCAATGTTTGTTTTCTCTGTAACAAGTCGAGCCAAAATCCTTTCTTCTTCATAAATTTCTGGTCTTTAAATACCCTCATGACAGAATCCCGATGGTGAAATAGATGATAAATAAAGTGCATAATTAAAATAATCGAAGTTCAAAGATAATTCATTTAGCGTTTCAAAAGATATTCGGAAAAATTCATGAATCTGAAAAGGACATGTTACTCAAATAGTGCACATTTTTGTTTTACACTTTTCTGATAAATAAAACTTTTCTTTTTCGGCTGTCTAAATTTCTTATTTAAACCTTTTTAAATGGTAATGTATCAAATTATATGAGCAAATTCAGAAAAATTTCCTTAAAAACTTTCCAAATTATATACATAAAGTTACAAAATTTGTTTCAAACGTTTTTCTAATAAATCCTTCTGATGTTCCTTAGATTTAAAAAAAAAAAAGTATTTAAAATCTATTGCAGCGGGTGTGATCTCCCAAGAGCTTTCTCATATACTCTATAATACACTTGTAATGCAAGAGAACGCCTTACATGGCATTAACGTGAATTAAATTTTGGTGTGAATTTAGCATTCTAATTGAATCTATTGTGCCATCCTCGATGAGTTATTTGGTGATTAATTCTTGACATACGTTAATAGTACTAAAAAATCGCATTTGTGTTTTAGACACATTTTTCTCAACCGATTGAAACAAAAATGACACTGCACTTATAGTCGCAAAATCCCATACCAAAGTCGATACATTTAAATTATTGTCTTTTTTTAATTATCGCGTTTATTTATTTCTAAAAGTACAGACCGACAGACAACCAATTTGATAAATGTCAACACTATAGATGTTAATTCTGTGTTCCAAATTTTATTTGTCTAGCTTTCTTTGTTTTGTAATTATCATGTTAACTTATATTCGAACAGCCAGACAGACAAACTTCCTCTGATCAGATTTTACACAAAATTTGATGGAAATCTGCAAATTTGGTATAAATATCGGATACCAAATTTCAACCGTCTAGCTCACAGCGCTTTTGAATAATCTTTATCGCAGGCAGATATTTTTCTAACTCAAGGTCTGAAAAGAGGAAATTCGTCAAAACCACGATTTGAATTTCTTTATGGTTACTATACTTTCTCTATATTATGTATACGAGAAAGTAAAAACTTTTTGGTTGTTGTCTATCCATATGTGCTTCATAGGGTAGATCATTTGACTTGAAGTAAATAAATTTTTAATAGTTTAATGCAAATATACTTTGGAAAGTGTGAATTTGCAACTTTAAGAGATTATTTTCAAATTTTTAAACAGGATCTTAATAAATTCAAAGGTAAGCAAAATTCCAATGTATTTTGGCGAGAAACTTCTGAAAATTTTAAGAACAAAAAATAATTTTTACGTCATCTTGAAACTCCCAAAGTGATCGTTCCATTGATTTAAAGTTAGGGATACGAAATTTTCGTGTAATTTTAATGAATTTTTAAAAATACTTTTAAATGTGATTTGCAGTAACAGTTTCCATTGTTGAAATTTAAATCAAAACTTTGTTATTTCATCAAGATTTTAAATTGTTTGCGTATTTTCTGTTTACATTTTCTTTCTCGCTCTGTACAATTTTATACAAAAAGTAATTTTAATTTCAGGAAAGAAGAGAATTGTCATGGGATATTTATTAAATATGCTTCAATTATTTAGGAGATTTTTATAACTTCTAAAGCTATGAGATATTTTAAGGAAAGGGCAGCTTTTCTTCTTTTAAAGTGAAAGTTTTTGTAGTTTATTAACCTTTTTTTATTTATATGATATAATTAGATTAAATATTACTTGATTAATTTATATTTATCTAATAAAAGTATTGTTGCCTAATTTTTTATTGTCTAATTTTAATAATAATTTTAATTTGTCTAATAAAAAATTGTCTAATTTTTTACCAAATAAAAGCACTTATAATAGCAAATATTTGAAGCTTGTGTGAGTCCTTTGACTGCATAATTCTTTAAAATCACTATTTAGATGCGATGTTTGCAAATAAGTTAAATATTTTGTAAAGAAAGTGAACTGATATTATATGTTACGCGATAATAATATAATATAATAAAATTCTATAATCGTAAAAATAAATATTCTAAACTGCGAAAAACGTGGGATGCAAGAGAAAATGGACTGATTGCCAACCCGCGAAAATCGCGGGATGCGCAGCTGGAGGGTTAGTTATGGAAAATTTTATATATTTCAGATATTCTATCACAACCCTTATTCTAAAAGACACCTAACAAGATCCGGTGTATGCCATTTTTATCATAAATCAAGCACTGGTCAAATAATATCTAAATCGTTAGATAACTAAGTCATAAGATTAAAGATACAAAAACTAAGAATTAATCAAAACCTAAAAATCCTATTGAGCATTATTCCATATTTTATTGGGGAGAGGGTTACTTAGGTTAATAAAATCCTTCATTCTTTCGATAAACGCACATAAAGATGGAATTGGTATCATTTTTATGGATTTTTATGGATTTTATGGTATGGAATTTACATTAGAAATCAACAGCGAATAACGCACTATCAGCTACATCTTGTAGAGCCCAATCGAGACTTCTAAAAAGAAGTTTTAGGAGTATTCAAAGCCGTGGAAAATTTCCATCGTTATCTCTATTACTGAATGACGGCATTACTTATGGTTCCATGAGTTGATTACAGTATTTTAAAATAATAGAAGTGATGTAAAAATGTGAATACATTCTTCAGGAATATCATGGGGTGAGTTTTCGAAGAAAACACAGCGGCGATAAGAGTATAGGACACCTGTACTATCAAGTACAACCGAATTGTCATCATATGGTAGATACAATATTAGTTTTGAAATATGAAAAAAAAAAAACGCATACTTGATAATTTCTTATTACTCTAAGATGTTTTAATCTCGGAATGTTGAAAAATCATCATTATGATTTCATGGTATTTATTTCATCATCCAACATTTTTTAGAGAGGAAAAATTGAAATCCTGTCTTTACAATTAAGAGAGAATGCTAATATGATTGAAAAGGATAAAGTGAATGATAGCAGAATCCAACGTGCGACCTCTTTCATATTTTTGAATTCAAAATATTAATTTTCAGTTTTCACTGATAATTTCAACATGTTTTTGAAACACTGAAATCGTTTTTGGACAGCAAGAGGGAAAGAATGTTATTTTTTGTTCAATTGTACCTTCGATCACTGTAGTTTTACTAACAAATGGTGACAAAATTCGTATTTTTGTCATTTAGCATGAATTTTGTATGTTTAATATGAAGATCATCCGTCAATTACTTATTTTAGATCGTTACTGCTTGGAAATTAAATGAGTTTTAAAAATTTAAATGACAAATTGTACCATGTTGCTACCTTGATCACAGTGATGTGTTGTTCCTTTGACAAGGTGGAAGTATAATGCATCTTATTTTGATGAAACTGGAGTGTTTGATTCAAATGATTTTCTCAAATTCTGAGATTGTAGATAATTTGTGTGTACTTTCTTCGTGTCTGATCATTTGGTTTGTGATAGATCAATAATATATATTATTAATAATGTATAATATATATTATTGATCTATCACAAGCGAATGTCATTCCAATTTCAAAAACTATAGTAATAATTGGTAGATAAATATATTTTATGAACCAGCAACAAATTTTTCCCTTATTCATTTCTGTATGGATTGGAAGTTTACCGTTGAAGGACTGATAAAATACAATATTTCTGAATTTTATGCAAATTTTAATGTCGGATTTTGGGCAATATCTTAATTTTAAGTAGTTTAATTTTTAAATTATTTAGAATAAAATCAAGTTTAGGATAACTGATTCCCAACCAGTTAAAGATACCTGAAACAACCAAAATAAATTCACAATACAAGATTTTATTTGTGAAGCCTTTTAATATTTATTGCTACTGTTTTATCTTTTGGTTTATGAGATTATATGCCAATTAATAAAGGTAGATCCATCACAGACTACCAATGGAAGTGCATAGAAACAATAACTATGAAATTACTGCTGGTTTTCCAAAAAACTCAAATTCTGAAAATGACTATAGGTTTTTTTTCCCAAAGTATTAAGTTCAATAATGATTTTTCTAATTCATTAAATAGCAAATATATTCATTAATCCGATGATTTCCTTCATTCATCATCAGAATAATCAAAATAATTATCTTAATTAAAATTAAAATAAATCTGCAGAATAAAAATAATTATCTTATTATTTTATGTAGTTAAATTTTCATTTTCTTATTTATATCTGTTTTCAAAATAAGTCCTGATCAAAGGTACAGCATTCATCAGTCAAAGGTACAGTTGTTGTACCATTAACCACCCAGTAAAATGTGTTTTTTTTTCCATATAAGTAATAATGTGATTTTAAAATGTTTAATAAATACAAAACTAAGCATAGGTTAGATCAGCATTTGTTACATAATAATAAACTTGCAAATGAAGTCAAATATTACCAAAAAAAATCGATCAAAGATACAATACTTTCATCTATTATATTATATTACAAATAAAAAATATTTGTTGACACACTAATATTTTAAACAACAAAAAAAAAAAATTCTTCTCTGATTAAAATGATAGAATCTAAAAATTTTGAACTTCTTTATTTTAGATGAATCAATGACAGCCAGAAGGAAGGCCATGTTGATTGACAAATTTCCTCAGAAAGACCACTGAAAATCTAATATTGTATAAAATAGCAGTATTTAAAAACAAATAACTTGGTTATAGGCATTGATGAGAGGAACTTTATTTCAAACAATATCTTTTAATACTAAAGAATGTATATATGTTAAGAGTATTACTGGCTAAATCTGGCCAGGAGTTACCACTTTGGAAAATAGGAATATGCTCCTCAGAGAGATTCTTTTGAAATTTTAAATAGAATTTTTATTAATAAAAAATTAAGAGAGCTTATAATGTTTAACTCCCAAAGATAATATTGCATAAAACAGATTTTTACAACCTTTTTAAGTCTTTTTTTACAAAAAAAAAAGGTATTTTTGATTATATTAATTTTGCTGCTGTGCTAATTTCTCCTTAATTTTTGGAATTTTTTTAGAACATTTCATTGGATTATTTTTAACAATATATTTCATTATTGCCATGAAATTTACATCACTTTCATTGTTTCATCAATTGTTGAAAGTTAAAAAAGGGTTATGCAAATTATTACTTTAATTCTTATATCTGTAATGTGATATGATATGTATATAATATAATAAAGGATATATGATCTATAATCTGATGATAAAGGATGAATATGACAATGCAAAAATAGAACAAATTAAAACTACAAAATTTGGTAAATGGCATCAAGGCCAAATTTGTCAATTTCCATCAAGTTTTGAATAAAATCAATTTACATGAAACTTTTTTTTATATTTATGTGTGTGAAAATGACAATTAAAAAATAGATGAATGAAATTTAGTATATAGTTTCCTCATCTACACTGAAGATGTGTATCAAATTTTGGTCTAAATTCATGTCGAATGACTAACAATATATATATTAACATGTATATAAAAATTTAAAAACTGCAATGACTAAGATAAATGTAATTTGGTATATCTTTTGATCAAAACTGAACACGTGTAAAAAAAATTGTGGACCTGTGGCGGATTGTGATGCGCGAGGATAGAACCTGAGACCTTGTGGTTCGCAGCCCAGTAACATGACCACAATACAAAAGTAATTGCTCGCATAGCGTAGCTGTTACCTGGCTTATAACCTTTTCACCACAGACTCTCCCTCCAGTGAGTCGAACAATATGGCTGTTGAGTGGTGATGTATTTAGCTGTTGATTCTAGTGTGCCTGTACCCATTTGAGAACATGAGTAGCACCAAGCGTTATGACGAGCGTTTTTTGTAGGCGAGTGGTTGCTGTTGCTGCGTCAAGCGAGTCTGACGGCTTTGTGTTGCAGCGGCCTTTTTGTGTTACTGCGTCAAGTGAGTCTGACGCTTTTGATTTGCTGTGGGTAGATGGCGCCACAACAGCTGTACGAAGGTTGTAGGATCATCGCCCAAGGTCACCAATGTGGCGATTTGCGATGAGCGAGGATAGAACTGGGGACCATGTGGTTCGCAGCCCAGTAACATGACCACAATACAAAAGCAATTGCTCTTGTAGCGTTATGGCAAACGTGTGTGGGTGAGTCTGACGATTTTGGGTTGCTGCGTCAAGTGAATCTGACGACTTTGGTTTGCTGTGGGTAGATGGCGCCACAACAGCTGTACGAAGGTTGAAGGATCATGTCCGGGTCATCAATGAGGCGGATTGTGATGCACGAGGATAGAACCTGGGACTTTGTGGTTCTCAGCCCAGTAACATGACCACAATACAAAAGCAATTGCTCACGTAGCGCAGCTGTTAACTAGCTTATAAGCTTTTCACCACAGACCCAATCAGTCAAAATGAAATCACTCAAAAATACATACTTAGTTTTCTTCATTATATTATGGAGTCTAGAATGTGTCATATTATGCTACTGTACACAAAAGTCCAAGAGGAAGACAATCCTGCTTTTGGAGTTCAATCATAATTTTTGCATGTGTAGATAGATGTTTAATCAGTTTATGTATTGCTAATGTGCAAATTCAGTCATTATCATATTAGATTATTTGCATTCTAAAGCCTCTAAGCATTTGGATTTTAATTTACCAATAAAAAAATTGAAGCATCTCAGTGCACTTCACTACAAATTAATGTTCTAATTTCAGATGATTAACCTTTTCAGAAATTACTACTAAAAAAAACTTATGAAATTGTTTCTTATATAGATATTCAAAATACTAAAGTGAAAACACATAGTTTCACAGGTATACTTTATTTTCAAGATTATAATTATACTGTTCTGTTTCATTAAATCCCTGAGTAAACGTCATTTTAAATTTTCTTGTTCATTCATTCAGTCAGTCAGTCATTTATTAAATATGTTTTGCATATTTTAGAGGTTTGATTTACAACTGATATTAGTCATGAGTCTTGATTTTACCACAGCATCGAAGTGAGTAATTTCATTTCAATTCAGACGCCACTCAGTTAAAATGACATAAATGATATTTTAATGAGCAAAGAAAGTTAGACACATAGCAAAAACACTTCCATCAAAGGCCTTATGTCTCACAAATCTTGAAATATATATAACAAAATGACTTCATATGAATTTATTACTCAATTTAAGCAACATCAAGATGACTACGTATTCTTTGCAACAATTCTCGCTTCACTGAATCAGGTACCAACTCTAAAAAATAAATAAATTACATCATATAGGAAATTAATTTATAAAAACTCAAAGTGATACTTTATTTGCAGTAGACTTAATATATCAATCAGTCATACTGATAAATGGATTTGAAAACACATGATATTAGGATGGTCCTTAAAAACAACTTTAATGAAGCACATTACAATTTTGTTTATAACCTTAAAAAGAAACTTAAAAATTTCAGATTTAAATGGAAATATATGTTCAGGGCTTGCTATCAAGTTTTAAAGTCCTGAAGACAGAAGAAATTTTTCAAAACTGATTTATTTTTATATCAAAATTTGTAAATATAAATAATAATCAATAAAAAACATTGCATATAGAGAAAAAAAAGCATGTTATACATAAAATAGAAAAAAAAATGAATAATAGCAAAATTTTAAAAAGAACATGAAAAATAAAACCAAATGATTATTAGACTAGAAGAAAAAAAGAGAGTGAGAGGTAAAGAAAATTGGAGAATAGTCCTGCAAAACATGTTCTGATATTAAGACCTGTTTAGGAGCATTAGCATGATATTTCTCATGCTATTACCCTTAATGCAATCAAAATACAAGAAAAGGAATATTGGTTACTCTTTCAAAGACAAAAATGGATGACTTGGTAAATTAAGAAATGCAGAGATAAAAATTCTATAAAGTAAGAAACAAAGATTATTTAAAAATGGGTTCATTTATAAAAAAATAAAGGAGGCTGAAGAAGAAATTAAAAGGGTGCTATTTGAACAAATATTTATTCTGTCACATGAATTTGAGGAGAAAAGCAACTCATATGAAAAAAAACAGTTGTTCAATAAACAGCAAAATACAACTTGTTATCAACTAACTACCCAAGAAAAAAGAGAGGAACAATATTCTGGACAATAATATCACAGTAAATCTTGATGCAGCAAAGATAAGAGATAGAAAAACAGCTATTGTTTTGACAACAAAATTTAAAATTGTTCACATTGATCAGTCAGAATACAGAGTGAACAAACTGTCTATTCAACATTTCAGAATAAAAAGAAGAGAAAATAGAGCTCAAGATTTTTTAAAAATGAGTTCTCAATTGATTTTCCTTTGAATGTACACTGGGATGGAAAAATTTTAGAAGACATTGCATATTGTAAAACTGTTGATTATGTACTAATCACTGTTAACAATTCAATTGACAGGTCCAGTAAGATTATGATTTTTTACGTCATATTTTTCTGAAGTTTATAATTTTTTATAATTTATCATGATAAAAAATTTTAATAATAAAAAGGAAATCATTAATCATTGACTATTAAGGTTAATTTTTTAAAAATTTTATTAATATAGCCTTTTTTTTTACCCATGATATACATATTAAAAATATAATTTAAATATGTATTTTTTTTACATAATTACTAAAAAAACTTTTAAAATAAAATAAAAACCTAAAATATGTTGATTAAATATTTTTAAAATGTGATAAAATGAGAAACTATATATATTGACTATATATTGTAAGTATATATATATATTGACTATATATTGACAAGTTATTTATGAAACTAAATCGACAAGTTAAGTGTGAAAGAATAATATGTAATACTTGGGGTTGCAAAATGCCTAAATCCACTCAATTATTAAGATTATTTTTAAAAATATTATAATCAGATCTGTTTATTATTATTATAAAGAATATTTAAAAGAATACAATGATGCCTAAATCATCATTATTTTCTGTAGCTTCTATCATACAGTCAGTTTCAATTGGCATAATTATTCATAGTAATGTCTTAGATTAGATTCAAGATCTCGACTAATTCAATTATATTTAAAGCAAACTATATAAACTAATAAAATTTAATAAATAATAACAAAAATTAAATGACTAAAATAGTAAGATGTATCTCTTTATTGTACAATATTTTTATTGCTAAATTAATATAAATGGCAAGTAGAAATGTTAAATTTTTTAATTAAATGGGAACGTACAAAAATTAAACTTTATTTGATTCTATATAATATAATTTAACTGAATTCAAAATCCACTTAATAATAACCTTCTTGTGACAGGTAACATAGAAATCATATGTCTCATAATTCTATACAAACTATTTTTCATGCATTAATTTAAACCAAATTAAATATACCATTAGGACTGTATTATATACAATTTTTATACTATAGCCTATAAAAACCAATCCACTTCACTGCAAAATTCAAGTATTAACACATTAGCAAGCATTGTATTTAATTAGGATTAAGATTAGCTAGATGCTGGAAGATTAATGATCTAGTATTTTTGAAGCATAAGAAATCTAAAAAAGAAAAAAATTAATTGTGCAAAATGCTATACTACCTCTTCCTTTAGGAGTCATCTCTCTCACTAAACTATCTATTGTCACATTTTCAACACCTTTTTCTCTAATGATGTCTAATCAAAAAATGTAAAATAATATTAAAAATGTAAAAAAAAATATAACATTTTGCTACATTTAGAAAAATAGAAATGTAAAAATGCTTCAAATATTACACATTTTTAGAGCAATTATGAAACAATATAGTTTAAATGAGTGCAAGAATATGCTGAAACCAGAAGGGTAATGGAAATTGATAACTATATGTTCCAAACTATTATTTCATAAAAATAATATTTGCATTATCTTAAAACTAAAAAAAAAATTACCTTTTTAGTGATATCAATTTTATTTCACTACAATGCTTTTTCCTTTTTAAGAATTTTTTTTTTTAAATGTAGAACACAATCTTTAGCAATAAAGTTTTAATGTTTTCACCAAAATTAAACGTATCCATCAAAACATTCAAATGCATGCTTTTATCAATGTAAAATTCCAGATTTAATGAATAATTTCTTCTGCTTTTATTTTGTAATATACACATTTTTTTTTACATGCGTTATAATTTGTTTTGGCTTATTCCATTAAGTTCACATTTTTCAATCTTATCAAATAAAAAAGTGAAATTTCTTTTAAATATATATATGCATTCCATATTAATATTTAACAGCCTAAAAAGTCAATAATTTGGTTGAATATGCAGATCAGTAAAGGTTGCTAATTAAGAAAAATAATTTTAACTTAGACTAAAATAGAATGAATTATTTATTTTTACACAACAAAGAGTTTCAAGTATACAAATCAATAATATAAAAATAAGTGACAATTTAAATTAATATGGAAATTAAATGAAATTTAAAAAAATATTTTATAACTAATGAAACTTTACATTTTTATATAATGTGCATAAATATTTAATATATTGACACACAACTATTCTCTGAAAAAGACATTTAATTAAAAATGTTTAGATTAAAAAAGTAATATAATTACAGATATAGAATAAAACAAATTGTTACCTCTGCAAACAGCCTTCATTTCTTCCTTCCATCCACTCTCTAATAAACGAGTTCTAAGAAGCTCTTTGAGTCTATGAATGACAATTACAGATTTAACACAAACGTAAAAAGTAACTTTCATAAAATAGACCAATTTTAGAGTCATTAAAGGTCACTGCAATTTTATATATATAAATCTAATGATAAAATTGGTTTGAATTTTTTTCATTTCACACTTTTAAGCAATCTACTAATCAAAAATCTGTAAAACAGATATTCTGATTTGGTAATATTAGCACTTATTAAATTTATTGATTTTTCTAACAATGAAATAGACTTTACTTAATGATATCTATATAAGAGTATTTTAAAGTGAATATAAATATTAACTATAATGTAAGCATCTTCATACCAGTTGTTTCAAGAACATATGGTTCTACTGATGGTAAGACTAAAGAAATCATCACTTGAATAGTTAATAAAAATTTCACTAAGATGCAGCAGGAATTTCACACAGTTGAGAAATGCAACGAGAAGATAACAATCATAATGAAACAACAAATTCATTAAGAATGGAATCTAATTTATAAAACACAGCAGAACTTCTCTCGTATTTTTAGAATAAAATACGAAATAAATTTATTCTCTAAAACAAAACATTAGATTCCATTAGCAAATCATTCCTATCAAGATGAAATTTTTTAAAAAATCAAAGGAAATGAAATAATTTCTTGAAGGTGAACAATCTGTAGTTATTGTATCCATGATAACTTTTGGATTTTGTTATGTGAAAGTACCATTAATTTTTGTTGTAAAATGTATTTCTCTTCTATAATGTCTTCTCATTCCAGATTGTATTAATCTGATTTTTAAATTGTCATTACTTAGATTAACAAAAATCTAAGAAAATTATAGTCTCTGACAAGGATAAAAAATCAGAGATGTTTCATAGAAAAATAAGACTATTACTTCTAAAAAAATCCTTAATGCAATGAGGCAAGTTGGAAATTCTTAATTCAAAGATGGTTAATATAAGTAACCTTTAATAAAAATGGAAACATGAAAGGTGCAATATTAAAGAAAATGCATTTAATCTGACTAAAACATGGTGCAATTAGTAAAAATCCACACCACTACAAAAAATAAGAATAATTTTAATCAAAAACAATCCAAGAAATAAAACAAGAAAGCACCCTTAAGTTAAGTATCATATCTATATTAAATTAAATTATTTCATTGTAGTTTAATCTCTTTATTGTAACATTCTTTTAGAATTTTGTTTTGGCCTTCAGATTTTGATAAAATTATTTTCTATTTTTTAGGACAAATGGATTTTCTCTAAATGTATGTGTTTAAATAATCTTTCTTATTTTTTCATCTTTACAATTTTAAAGAATTATTCAAATGATTATAGTCTTTAATATATCTTGAATTCATTATTACAAACATAATGAGAGATTCAATTAATTTCTTTTTCATATTCACTATTAGATGGCACATCTTGCATGAAATAAAAATAATTAATCAATTAACCAATAATTATTAAATACATAAAAAAACTTTCAAAACTTTAGTAAGTGAAAATTATAAATATCTGTTTTGCAGACATGAAAGATATAAAAGAATGTTTAAAAAAAATTGGTTGAGACCTACCAATACAGAAAATAAGACAGATAAAAAAATTATTTACCTTTCAATATCATTTGAGTCAATAATATTTTTCTTGTTTTCTGGCATTCTTTTGATATAACTCACTATATACTAAGGAATAAAATAAATTAGTGAAATATATGTATGAGAGATAATAGTTGGAAAAACATCACGAACCTTCTGCTTGTATTTAAAAGCACCTCTTCACATAATTTACAATACCCTAATATATTCTTTATTAGTAAAAAATTCACCTTATAATCACTGCCTTGAAGAAACTTTAAGCACATTTTTTAAATCACCATGCTCTGTTCCTATCTACTACTCACTTTATTTTTGATAACATGGTGTCGAGAAGCATATATAATTTGCAATTTCTATTACTTCTTTCATGGCAAAATATTTTTCCTAATGTGCCAGTCGACATATTAAAAGCAGATGAAAATTCTAATAAATAAGCTAACAGTGGTGAAAATGTTCCATCAAAACTTTTTATACTAGAGCTTCCATTCTCAATTGTAAGAAAGTTCATTATATCAATGTATTCTCTTTAATTGTCAGATTGTATAAATCATTCTTGACACATTTTTTTTAAATATCTTTTCTCACAAAACCTCTGATGCAGATTTTTTAAAATATTATGGTTAGGTGTATGCCAGACATAATATTATTCAAAAGTAATGAGCAGCTCATTCTTGTATTTCATAGATTCCTATGCTAGATGCATATCAGCAAGCTCCGAATTTATATTCCATCTTGTCTTACATCTTCCTCATCTAGATGTTTCTTCCTATGAGAATAAACTTCTATATAAGGAGCATTAGAAGGTTTAAGCAAACTAATCTTGTATTCCTTGAAAATTTGAGTTGTTTAGTTGTCTTTATGACATTTATATTCTATAACTTGTAACCAATATTTAAATCAAATCAATCAAAATTAACATATTATACCTGCAATATTTTTTTAGTTTAATTTAGCATAATAATAAAATATATTTTTATATTCATTTACTTATGTGCATTAGCTTTTTTCCTTAGTTCCCAAAAGTTGTGCAAAAAAAAAAAAGTTGTGCATTTTCCTGATCAATAAAATAATGATAGTGTTGCTCTCCTGGTCATATTACACCTCTATATGAGAGATAGGCAAATGAGTTGTTGCACAAAGCCTGATTTTATTTGCCATGCAGACTTGATCATGCAGTTTATCCTAGGTGTGATTGCAGGAAAGAGGTAATTTTGTATGATTAATTAAAGAGCCAGGTATATCTTAATCATTGATATATAATATGGTTATCACTCAAGTGAATAATTATAAGTCAAAGAAGCTGAATCTTTGATTTTCTTTTAATTAAAGTTTTTAAATTTTTAACTGGAAAATACAAAGTAAATACCAGCATTTAAAATATCTTCTGAAGCATTTACTAATTCAATATATCAAAAAATTTGAGGTTTGTAAATAATCTTAAACATTAAAAGTAACTTACTAAAAGTAAATCAAATAAAGAAGCAATTCTTAAATCTTTGTTCCTGTTCATATTCTTTTTTTTTTTCAAAGATAGGAGATATTCTCAGTTCCCTCAAAAACTATAAAGATAGTTCATATTTGATATTTGTGATATAGTGATTTCGAGGTTTAGTTGATCACTTTCAGATTACGCCCAGCTCCTTGATATATAATGCAACAATCTTGGCAATATATCTAGGTTGTTTAGTGATAAAATAGGCACAACTATAAGCTATAAGTACACATCTTTTTAAGTGACTGGTATATAAAGAGAACTTTTTCATTGACAAAAATTAGAAAAAGTTTTATAATTTAATAGATTTTGTTCTTCCTTCTTTATGATAAGCCTCTCAAACAAACAAAGCAAATGCCTTGGATATTCAACAAATCATCCTTAAAAAAAAAGGTCATGGAAATTTCTCAGTAATATTCTAGCATCACTATACTTTCTTGAATAAACTTTTGAGTGTTGAAAGAATTAATTAAGGAAATATAATATTTAATAGGTGAAAAAGCATTTAAAAATATTTCAATTTTCCTTCACTTTAAAAAAAGAGTAAAATTGCATAAATGTTAATAAAAATTTCAAAGAATGCAACAGAAAAAACAGTGTATAAGTGCAAATTTTTAAAAAAAAACCCAAAAAAACATGAATAATTTAAAATTTTATTTTACCAAGCAGATAATAATTGAAATTGAAGAACATTTGTATTGGCTTATGTTACAAAGCAGATGATAGACTGTTAGTTGCTAAAGAGTACTTATACGAATAGAGAAAAATGCTACAACTTGCTTCTGAATTCTAAAATGATTTACCTCAATTCATTCTTTTAACTTAATACAAATCTAGTATGCCATCAAAAAGCCACAAAATTTTCATATTTAAACATTTTTCATTCTTATTATTGTTTTAAATCATGCTTTTGTTTCAAATTCAAATTATAGCGTATAAAAGCTTGAAGTTATCTCCAAATTTTGTAAAAGCTTCCTTTAAATTGTTTAAATATTGGACAAGAAACTTCAATTTTAAATAAGTAAATATACTTAATGATAATGAGAATTTAAATAGAAATGCATTTGCAGTATAATACTGTTAATTGTTTCTAAAGCATCGTAAATTTGAAATACTAAAATTAAATAACTTTATCAATTATAAAAACTTGAAGAAAAGTATTAAAAATAATTATATCAACAGCAAAATAAAAAAGAGATAAATGAAACAAGTAAAAAAGAATATGAGACGAAAATTTTAAAATGCATTAGAGAATGTATAGACTTAGGTAACCTGGTAGATTAGCAATTACATTTCATCACTAATGAAAAAAAATTCAAATTACTTCTTTTAATTAATAGAACTATTTCAATGATTACAAAATAAAAGAGTAGTAATTAAAACTAAATCACGCATGGTGAAACACAGTTCCTAATTGTATTTTAGTTTTTCAGCAGTATTAAAAAAATATATTAATAAATTTAAAAACTCCCACCTACTTCAAAAGAAAAATAATAAACTAATATTTTTTTTAATGTTAAATGAATATGCCTCTCAAATTTCCACACTTGATTATATGCATTGTTTAACCGTACAACAAAATTTTACCAATGATCCTTAGATTTCAATAGAATGTTTATTTACAAGCATGATGAGTGGAAGTTGAAATGCTTATCATATTTGGCATTTTTTTATGTCCATTTGTTTATTTTATAAAAATAAATATTATCTATCAGCACAGAAAAGAAGCATAAAAAGTAAAATCTAAAATATTATTTTGAATGCCTTTCTCACAAATGATTGTACACAAACATTTACTTTATAAAAAAAAAAGAAGAAGAAAAGAAATTGTCGTTTTAGCTGGCAGAGACAAAGTGAAAAGAGAACTAATGTTTGTTTACATACACATGCGTTATTTTTTCGTTTAGTTTTCGATTTCGCGCAATGATATTCGAAGTATATTGCTGTGTGTATTGGAATGTGTTTTAAAAATATGTTTACAATGAATAATATTTGATATTGCTTGCACATATTATAAGCTGCAATTTCAAAAGTTTTAATATTAAATTGCGACTGCTCAGACTTAAATATAGTTATTACATAATTGTCACAAAGATGTCTTATACTTACCTTTTTGCCACAATTAGAACAGGCACAAAGAACCCAACATTTAAAACTTTTATGAAAGTAATCCATTTCATATTTTATCATTTTCGGATTTTTTTAATTTCATACATTTATTTTCAATTTTGATATTAATTTGATGATAATGATATTTTAATTTCAGACTCATTGGCAAATTTTTTCACGACAATATATCCCGCATGTTGCGAGTAAACCATCAGATTCAGTTAGAAAATTTAAGCCTCTGTTTTATAGAAATTTTGGTATCTGTTTTGTAAGTATGAAATATTGCATCATCATTTACTTTGAAAACTGAGCATGTTAATATATAAATTATACTGTATAAATTATACTGTTTAAAATAATTATTTAATTATGGTTTTCAGAATGTTCTGCAGAAGAATGGTTCCCATTTAAAAGGTTTACAGTCTAATCCTTTGTTTCATCCAATGAAAGGTAATGCAAATAATATCTTGGTAGTAAAATTAAAAGAAGAATTGTGCAGGTTTAATTTATTTTTAAAAAGCAAAGGTATAAAGAAATGTTTGATAGTAAATATTTCATAAAATTATAGCTTGGTTAGTTAATGATAATTTAATTACAATTTATCATTTTAGAAGTATTTTATTAAATGGTATTAATGATATTTATGTATTAACCAAAAAGATTAATGCAAATTGACAAAAAAAAATCATCAGACATGTTATGTAAGTTTTTTGAATATTTTTATCACATGTCACATGCTGTTCAGCAAAAAGTTTGTCAGTGTTAAGGAATTAATACACAGATACTTTATTAACAAATCAGTGAGTTGATTTGCAATTATCTTCCAATATTTTATTATGAATACACACACACAAATCTCCCAGTGATTTATAGCCATCACTGTGATCACACTATCAACGACCACAGATGTATGAATTCTACAAATCTTTACAGAATTACTGGGAAAAAACACACAAATATTCTTTTTAAAGAAAATAACTCATAATGAAATAACCTTTGCTTACAATGTTTGTAAGCAGTAGCAAACATAAGTTTGAAAAACAGTTATGTGAAGTTAAGATGGACTAAAGTCAAAAGATAAACTGGATGATACTGGAACATTGAACCTTGAAATAAATTCAACTGTTTGAAAAAATTTCAAATAAGAATATGATGCTTTTCATCAGATGGCTTTAATTAAGTTGATAGAAAGCATTGCTCTGCAGGGAAAAAATGTATTATCACAAATTTTTAAAGATAATTCCATATTAATATTTTTTTTCTGTGTTACTGTTTTTTTTCTTGATGAAAGTGTAGAATATTTATTTATTGGTCACACAATTTCTCTTTTTCACTAAATTCACTTTTCTTTTTCACTTTCATTCTAAAAACTGTATGTCATAAAAATAATAAATTTTAATACATCTTGCTAGAAATTTTAAATGAAAATTACTCCCTCCTTTTTTTTATTGTATTGAATTCTGAATATATAGTAATCTGTACTGAATATATAGTAATCTTTTAGTAGGATGACCAAGTTAATACTATGATATTCAAAAATGCAGTGACTATTCAATACTTATTTCCTAGAAATGTTCATTTCTATTCAGTTTAATTGTTTTTCTTTTTATCCATCTTTTCCAATAAGTAAAACTGTAGGTCTTTATTATTTTTATTCTAAAATTTTTTTTCTGTATTACTCTTTATTGTACAGTAATAAAAACCTGTATTAATTTCAAAAGATTTAATTCCTAATATTACTATTAATATTATTTTGTTATCAAAATTTTAGGTGATTCATGCAGGTACTTCAGAACGTCAGCTTCTAATTTTAATTCAGAGGATCCAAACAAAAAACCAGAAGAAGATGGTATGCATTGTTCATTATCTGAATAAAAGAAATATATTTAAGTATCCATTCAAATTAATTTTTAAATTATCATTGCTTCTAAATTTTTTACTCTAATATATTTATTTTCATTGTTCTAATTATGTCATTGAAAATTTTTCAGACTAACTATTATATTCAATTTTTCAGATTGTACAATTATATTATATTCATATTTATTCCTCCTTATACAATATCTAAATATAAAGAGGTTTGTTTATGATAGGTAGGTCTTTAGATTAGCAATACTGTGCCAGATTTAAGGTTAAAACTGTATTGTACTGGAAGTGTGGTGAAAGCTTATAAGAACACACTACAACGCATGAGCAATTGCTTTTGTATTGTGGTCATGTTACTGGGCTGTGAACTACAAGTCCCAGGTTCTATCCTCGTTCATACCAATCCGCCACATTGGTGACCTCGGACAATGAACGTTCAACCTTCGTACAGCTATTGTGGCACCGTCTACCCACAGTAACCCAAAGTCATCAGACTCACTTGACGCAACAGCAACCACTCACCCACACACGCTCTCCATATGCTTGGTGATACTCAAATGGGTACAGGTGTATTAGACAGCTAATAAATAATACATCACCACTCAACAGCCATACTGGAGGGAGAGTTTGTGGTGAAAGCTTATAAGCCAGTTAACAGCTACAAAACATGAGCAATTGCTTTTGTATTGTGGTCATGTGAACCACAAGGTCCCAGGTTCTATCCTTGCTCATACCAATCCACCACAGAAGAATAATAATCCAGTTGTGAATGTAATATAATAATTCAAAGGGCATAAAAAAAAGCTATATTATGAATTAATTCAAAAGATTGTTTAAACCAATAAAATTAATTTTATGGATATGAAAATTGAAAATGGCAAAATTGTATTTTCCTAAAAATATATGCTTGAATAATGAAAGTGAAATTATTTGGGAGAAAACAATAAAAGCTGGAATAAAAATTTGGGCATTCTCATACATAGTGAAAAAGTACAAGACTTGTTTCTAATCATATCATATATAGTTTTCACATAGATTTTTGAGCATAAAAGATTAGTAAATCTTGTTAAAAACTACGTAAATGAGTTTAAATGTAGTTTTCTACTTTTTGGTGAAAAACCAGCATTACATATTAGATTTCATAGTATGTATGTTTTTAGCTTTCTTTTTGTTTGTTTGTTTATGGGGATTGTAACATTGGTAAAAAAAAAAGTGACCAATAAGGCAGAGTGGCCACTAATTATTCCAATAACCTATTCAACGGAGTATTAAGTCCTTTGTTTATGCTGTAAAATTAAGTGATATCCTAACATTGGCCATTTCTTAAAAAAATGCTTGCCATTTTATCTCTTCTACGTTTTTATTGAAACATAAAGAACAAAATTGTATAAAATATTTATTTCTTTGTATGTGTTTTTACAAAGAGATGAAAATAATTCTGATGAGTCTATCTATCGAAATATTTATTGTTATCAGTTTTTTAAATGTTGGGCAGAATTTACTTTTGAATATGCCATGAAGATCAGATGCATAAATAGGAGGACCTATTAAAAAAAGTTTGAAACAAAAATGTTATTTTTCACTCATTTGAAAATTTAGTAATGTTTCTTGCAAATAATCGAATAGTTTGTTCATTGACTCTTTGAGTTATTCTGCTCACCACCATTTTTTTCTTTTCTAACTACTTCAGTCATTGACAGTATGGTACTGATTAATAAACAAGGGCAAATGCTTATCAAGTATAAAATACAATAAAAATGTATGCATTATGTTTCACATTTGTTCTATTATTTGTTGTTGGAACAAATTAATAACTAGTAACATATCTTCAAAACTTATGCATAAAAAAATGAGAAAATTATTCATATAACTGCTCTAAAACTTTTCTTATATTATTATTGATGGCAGATAAAAGCTGTAAAAACGATTTTTCAGTTGTTTAAATTTTAATCCAAAAATATTAAATTAATTTAGAATAAAAATATTTTTTCAAAATAAATTTTAAAATAGAATTTATTGATGTTCTAAAAATGAAATTTTTTATTTAAATTATTTTCTACACTTAATTTATTATTCATTTAAAAAATTATGAAATCTTGAAATCAATTTTTCACAGATTCTTAACTAGCTTATACTACTGTATAAAGGCAAAATTTTATTAAACTAATAATTGAGTGACAGCTAAATTTCAAAAATATTAAATAATGTATGATTATCAAGAAAAAAAAGTTTGTAAAATTTCAAAATTTTAGCATATAAAAAAGTACAAAAAATGCATATAAAAAATACAGTCAAAATTCCACATAATCATCATTGTATCTAGATGTAATTTGATAGTGATCTTTCTTGTTAAAGAATATTGTATGTCGTTTCAGTATTCCATTCTTATGTGTAATCATGTTTTAATAATAAGAATGTTATGATTGTGTGGGACGTTTATTGTTAGGTTTACTCTTATAAGTTCCTTACTTATTATTAAGCAATGATAGAATAGAAAAAAGATTTATGATGCTGTTTGTTCATAATTTTCTAAATTTATTCAACTTTCTTCCCTTTTATCAAAAGTTAACAACTTACAATTAAATTCATAGTTTTATATCATTTCTTTTCAAAAGTTTAATTATAGAAACTTTTATAACATTGCAGATATGTGCTGAATTTTGATTACATCAAGTAGTTTGATTTTTGTTATTCTTTTTAGATGAATCTAAAACATCCCTTTTGGCTAAGTCTATCATATGGCTGATGATGGCTTACATTGCTGTAACACTATTGTCACTTTCTTTTCCAAACAGCAATCAACCTGAAGTTTTACGTTTTGTCTCATGGCATGAATTTTTGTATCATATTTTAGCAAAAGGCGAGGTAAGTTTCAAAGAAATATAAAATATCAATTGTTTATATAGTAGTTTAAAATATCAATACTTTCTCCACATTATATGATAAAACAACATTTTTGTAATTATTAGGTAGAGGAGGTGGTTGTTAATCCTGAAATGGATCTTGTCACTATTTATGTGCATGATGGTGCTGTCATCAAAGGAAGAAAAGTAATGCTTATTGTTTTTTTCAATTGCAACATCTATCAATAAAGAAATTAATGTTATTTAATATAAATTTTCTTTATTATTCTGGAAGTAAATTCCAAGACATTTATAATTTTGTTAAATATTGCTAAAGGTACTTCACTCTCGGACAACTTCCTCTTTTTGGTATTTGGGCCTTGCATTTTTACCACCTTCTGATGAGTAATTGAAATAAAGGAGAAATTTCTAAATAAGACTGGCACTATTTTTAACTAATAATTTTGAAATGTAATAAAAATTTTAGAAGATCCAACAGTATTGCATTAAAGTAGAATGAATTCAGAAAAGAATTATACAATGCACATATGCACATGCTGCAAAAAAAACTTACCATTGTTTGATTATTTGTAAATCGTTTATTAAGTAGTGCACAGTTTGCTTTCAATATTTGTACTAATCTATATTAATTGTTCTTCATAGAAGTTCATATTTCAAATTGATGAACTATGTCATAACTATAGAATGATAGTTATGAAATTTCACACATTCAAAAACTTTTTATTTGTAATGCCAATATACTCCTTTTAATTATCTTTCTTCACTTTATCAATGATGGTTTTATATGATAAATTTTTAAACTAATTTAAAATTTTACTTATTGGATTTTTTAATTAAGATAACATTAAAAAAATCTAATTGCATAGACTTGTTTCTCCAAAATAATCATCATTGAAATCGGCCTATTTCACATATCACTAAATTCATCATAACTGGAGCATCTTTTTTGAAATCATGTATTGATTTAGTTGGTATGTATTTTCTTGTACTTAGAGTCCTTCAAAATATGAGTTGTTACCAAACTGGGCTTTCTCCTTTGAGAAAGAAACTGGAAATTTTTATTTCTCAAGTTGCCTGGTGAGGCAGTTCTCTTGGTTGTAGGAAAATATTTACATTTCCAACAATCTCTCTTTTGTTCCTATGAAATCAGTGACATTAGTCATTTAGAACTTATTTTCAAATTTATTAATTATTTAATCTATATAACAAAATGGATCAGTGAGAAATTCTCATTGAAATTGACTTTGTACTTTCACATTTTTTTGTAGTATGCTTATGCAAACTTTCTTTATTCAAAATTTAAATGGACTTTGATTATTATTGCTCAGTTTTTATTTTTTGAAATGGAATAGATATATATTTTTTGTTTTTGGAGTGAATAGTGGGACCCACCCCTGACACACACACACACACTTTCATTTTTTATATGATTTAGATACATGAAGCATATTGTTTAGAATATCAGTCCATAATTCACTGACAGAAGGCCTAAGATATTTATTGAAAATTGATTGATTAATAATCAGTACTGTTACTCAGTTTTAAGTTCTATGAAATATTGAAAAAAAAATATTATTAATTGAAAAGACAGTAGCATTTCTCCATTCTCTTGAGTTCCTTTGACCAGTAAATTTAATCTGATAGTTTTAGAAACTTTTAAATATTGTAGAATATATACTTTTAAGAATATGAAGCATCTAATATATTTTATACTAATGAACTAAAGTATTCAAATCATTATCATCATCAAATATAAACTTCAATATATCAAATAAAATCAAAAGCATTTACTAGTTATAGTTATGAAAAGTAAATTTTTTAAAAATATTTCTTATCATATTCTTAATACACTATTGAAATGAGATGTATCCTTCCATGTACTTATAAAAATATTTTGTTTAATTTAAATATATCTAATAAAAACTGTTAAAATGATCTTTAATGTTATCCTAATATCAAAAACAACTAAGAGTAGATGCATTCTAAAACACTGAGATAAGATACGTATTAAATGTCTAATTGCCATTGAGGAACATTTTAGATGACAAACTATTTACCTGATTTTATAAATGTCTGAATACAGTTGAAGCTTGTATTTTTGTAACCTGATATCATAATAAATTAATCGGACATTTTTTAAGATATCATAATCCATTAAATTTAGTGCTGTTAATTGTAGTTTGTTTATGTAAATATAAATAAATATTCTCCAAAATTATTTAACAGGTTTAGTTTCACATAAATAATGTAGTAAAAGGCTGCATGTATTAAATACTTTTCATTTTTTAATTCTGTTTTTGAAAAAATTCAAAATATTGTGTTTTAGATCAATATATTAAGAATTCTAAAAATATTTTGCTAATTTTGACAGTTTATCATTTTTTATTTCTCATAATGCCATTATGTATAGTAACATGCTTTTTTGCATATTAAATAGGTTGAGCACAAAACCTATCATATGAAGATAGCAGACATAGAGAAATTTGAAGAAAAACTTAGAGAAGCTGAAAAAAATTTTGGTATTATGACTGGATCAGGTGTTCCTGTAGTTTATGAAAGAAGTCAAGAAAGTGTTTGGTTGCTACTTTTATCTTTGATTGCTGCTTGTTTAATGACCATGCTGCTATTCAGAAATGTGCAAATTAAGAGTCCACCCACTATGGATTTCTTTGTAAGTCAATTAGCATATTAAAAACTGTTCTAATTAGTACTTGAAATTAATTTAAAGACAATGTATTATTTAATGGAAATTTTTTGGGAAAACTTTTTTGTTGAAAAATGTGATGAGTGGTTTATCTAATTGGAGGTTAAAATATTAAGAATTAATTTATTAATTTTCAAAAGGACACAAACACACCATTACACAATGAAAGTTTGATAGTAATTACAGTTACAGTTAATCAGAGATCATTTAAATATGTATAATTATTCAGACTGTCATATTTTGCAAGATTATGCTCTTTTTGTTTTATATTGATTATGATAATATTTTTATTCTGCTATCTTATTTTTAAAATCAAATTGCTCTTTACAACATCGTGGCATTCATGGATTAAAGAGCAAAAATTGTTAAGTACAAATATTAACTGTAGTTGGTTCTTGCCAAATACTATTATAAAAAAGATTTTTTATAAAAAAGAAATTTTATAAATAACATAATCTTGATTCTTGCCAAGAGAAGCATCAAAGATTATGTTATTTGTAAAATGTATTGTTATGAATACAAAGTTATTCTATGTTTTCTGCAGTCAATATTCTGTATGTACATATAATGGGATTGATAGATTTTATTTTTAATAACATAAAATAATGTTAACATCTTTTATGATATTTATTTTTTTAAAGTATTATATGTAATAAATTGTGCAAAATAAAAATCTTAAAATTCCTGAAATAGGAAAATAATTATGAGAGACAGAAAAAAAGAGGGAGATGCTGTAATGTTGTGTTTAATTTTTCATAATAGTACACAACTATCCCACAAATTGTTCTTTTGTATGTTCTAATATTATTTGAATATACCAATTTAATTTAATATAATCGAATCCTGATAAATGGCTACTACAAAGTAGTTATTAAGGCCTTATCGATAATGGTTTGCTCTAGTGTCACTAAATAAAATTAATATTAAGAAATCATGCATGAATATTTAACAGAAATTGTATAGATTGCAAATAATATTAATGATTTATTTATTTATTATTTTATTTTTTTGTTCATTTATTTTTTTCTTTCTACTTCTAAAGTCTCAAATGGGTCGAGCAAAATTTACCATTGTTGATTCTTTAACTGGATCTGGTAAAGGAGTTCAGTTTAAAGATGTTGCTGGTCTGAAAGAAGCAAAGATCGAAATAATGGAATTTGTGGATTATCTCAAACGGCCTGAAAGATACAAGGTAAAAATATTTAGTCAAATTTACTTATGTATTTATGAAAAATAACGATAATGATTATGTTATTAAAAGATAGAGGTTTTAGCTTTAAATTTACAAAAATTGAAATATATCTTTCTCAATCACTAAGCATATTCATATTCTCTTGATCAAAAAACAAATTTCTTTTTATTTTATTACCTGTTTATCATGTTCATGTTTGTAAAACATGAAACTTTCTTTGTGCAGTATATTAAAGAATTTTTAAGATTGAGACTTGATCTTTGCCTGCAATCGGGATGTCACTTAATTCTGCACATGCAATAAATTTCAAATCTTCTAGTGTATTATTTAAAATTTTCCTCATTTACTAAACTCATTTTCTAATTGTTAAATTAAAAAAATAAGCCATTTTTAAAGATGGAAAATTCTTTTTATATTGAATTATTTGGATGAAACAAAGAGCCATAATTAAATTTAATATGATAGGCAGATGTACCTTGGTGGCAGTGTCTGCTAAGATACTACTAAATTTCAGAAATTGCCTGTAGGCATAGAGTCACAAGGTATAATTATAAAATTATGTGATATGACAGAACGGATTAAGCCGTTTACATCATAAGACACCGTGTCATATTATTTTCATGAGCTTGACACCTGAGCCGTACTGTCCATCAACTTGTTAATGCAAAACTGGTAAAAATGCTATGGAAGTGTACGAAATTTATAGTGAATGTTGAACAAATAAATAGTAAGTTTTGAATTGGTGATTGATGAAACAAATTTGTCAGTTTTGTATCAATAGATAAAATGTTTTCTTGTATTAAAAGCTTTATAAAAAATAGAAGAAATATGCCATAACATGAAAAACAAACCTAGATTATCCAGGACATTTAAATTTATTGAACAAGAACATACTTTTATTGTAAAAAAAAAAATGAATATTCTTCTTTAAGAATGATAAAAATACCAATAAAAAGGGAATTTGAAACATGAAGATTCTTTCAAAGTAAAATCGGCATTGAATTTGATCCAAATAATTTAACAAATGGATAAAATACATTTCAGCCCCAGAAAATGTTTCAAAATAAAGTTTAATCAATGTTACAAATAATGAAACATGGTATTTTTCATATGATCCTAAAATTAAATTACAAAGAGTGTGGAATGAAAGTAATTAATTTCATCACAAAAAAAATCTTTCTAAAAAAGTATTTATTGTGTCTTTTGATAGTAAAAATATTGTCCATAAGGAATTTGTTTCAACTGACAAACAATTACTGGTGAGCATTATTTAAATATTCAGGTACATAGAGGTCCCGAATTCTCTGCATTTATCCAGAGTTTTGGGATGAAAATTGTAAATGAATTTGTTGCATAATAATGCACTCAGTCACGACTCAATTATTTTTTATAGATTTTTAGCAAAAAATAATATCTGTGTATGTTTTGCATGATTCTAGAGGTTTCTCTTTTTTCTGAAAAATTAAAATGAACTTTGCAGGGTTTGGAGATAATTAAAAAAAACTGAATTATGTATTCAAATTATTAAATTATGATTGAATCACTATAAGAAATGTATAAAATTTGCAGAAAATTTATTTTTGAAAAAAATTAATTTAAATATCTTTTTTGCTTCATTTTATAAATTGACTCTTCTTACTTTTCTGGCACAGTGTGTATTACTTCAAAGTCTGGTACTTTATTTCTTTATTGAACATTTAAACCTATATAAGGCATCAAACAGAAAAGTTGATTCTAAGCTTAGTTTATTTCCTCAAAGCCAGTACAAAAGATATTAACATTTAGAATCAAAATGCTAATTGTACTTTGTTAATTATAATTTTATATCTCTTGTTATAAAAACTCTATCTGTAATTTTGTTTCATCTCCATTTTGTGATCTTTTTCTCTTGGGCTAATTTACTCTGTACTATTAAATGAGTTTGAAATCATTCTTCATATTAAACTTAGTTAAAAAAATTTTATGTCACTGTCTTATTTAGCTATCACATACATGATTGGTAGTTTGATTGTAAAAGGGAATGAGAAAGAAACACTATGTGCCATGAAGAAAAACTGTATGTTTTTTCTTCTGATTACTTGAATAGAGGTGGAAGTATTTTTCTATTTTTTCATTAAAACCTTTTATCATAAGAGGCTCTTAAATTTTTCTATAGTACTTATATAGCATAGTGTATCTTATATATAGTGTAAAGTTTGAATACAAGGAAACATTGATATTGGATAATAGAATTTTATTAATATTTTTTAAAGCTCCCTAACGGTAGTTTGAAATGAAAATATGTTTGCTTTTGACCTACTCTTATTATATAACTGTATCAAGGATTTCGTATCACATTATTTACTCATAAATTTCATATGAATAAAGAAATTTTACATTAAGCAATTAAAATATAACTGTTACTCCAATTGTGTTGTTATTTGCTTTCATATTTCACAAAATATGTAATTATTAATTATTTCTAAAAGATGTTTTGCCAAAAAAATGCTATTGTTGAACAAAAAGATTTTACATTAACTTTCTAGAGATAAGATCAGAATCCACTCATAAGCATGAGTAAGAAATATTTTCTTTGCAGTTGGAGGACAAATATTCGTTAAAAGAAATTTCTGGAATTTTTACTTTTTATCCTTCTCTTTTGGTTAAACATTATATAAATGACTTTTTTTTTTTTTTTTGTAAATATACCTTTCTTTGTAATTTTATTTCTGCAAATTTTAAATTTTTCATTCATTTCCTGGTTGTTGTTTTTTTAAATTGAACTTTTCAGATAATGAATATGTTTTAAAAAAATTGTAAATGTTTAATCCTTTTTTTTTTCTGAGTTAATAAATGTATAAGTCTTTGATAAAAGTATGGAGATTTAAAAAAAAATCTCTTCAACTATTTATTAGACTTTAATGACATTTTAAAATTTTTCAGACTTTGGGTGCAAAAGTTCCAAAAGGTGTTTTATTGCTTGGTCCACCTGGTTGTGGTAAAACAATGCTTGCAAAAGCTGTAGCTACAGAAGCAAAAGTACCTTTCTTAGCTATGGCAGGATCTGAATTTATTGAGATGATCGGAGGTTAATGTCTTTTTTTTCCCTGTGTTTCATATTTTGAAATGAAAATGAACAAATTCTTTGAAATTCTCTATATAAATAAAAAAATATTTTTCCACATTCCCAATTTAAAAATTTTTTTCATGTAAAATCATATATAGTCATATTTGTGCAATTATTATAAGTAACATGGAAAAAAATATTTTGTAAATATATATAATACTCATTCTTTTATGCTTAATAAACACTCACTCTGATGTACTATATTTAAACGATTTGCCTCTTTAATTTATTGTTGTTGATAAATGAATATTTCATATTTCTTCCCCCTCCCCTTTCAATATGTATACTAACTAAAAGCTTTGAATCGTGTAGAAATCTAGATTAAAATTTATATATTGCCACTGGGTCTCTCAAAAGTGTGTGAAGAATGCTGCTCTTCCCCTCAGGCATGACTCATGATTATGGGTGAAACTATGTGGGGTACTTCTGACGTCATTGCATGTCACCACAGTATCATATTATTGCTCATCTTTGATTATCATAAATAGATAAACTTATGAATGCAGTCAAATTTATCAAAAGAGTTACAAAATCAAATTTTATAAAAATTATATTGTCTGTTTTAATAGTTGAGAACTTTAGTTATGTAACGTTGAATGGTATAAATTATTACCTTAGAAATTAAACATATTTAATTTCTTAAGTGGTAACTAATATTTTATTGTTTTGTTTTGTTTCTTAAAAATTATAATTAGTATTATTTCAACAACTAGTTATGATTATTTTTATATCATCAAGAAATATCATACTACATATTGTTAGAACATGAAACCTCTTTGAAATATGAATTATTCATTATCATAGAAATTTCTAATTTGTTCATTGAAGTCAATTTGTTAAATTTCAAGTTCAAATCATAATATAGAAAACAATGTTTTTATATATGATTTTTAATGAGATTTTTGAAGTTTTCTAGTTATGTATTAGTATTAATATACATCATTACTGAATTATTACATTCTATTTATTTTATTTCTCAAAGAGATTTGCATAGTATGTTGATAAAAAATTATTACTGTTCCCTAATTTTTTCAAGTGTTGAAATATTTATTTTAATTTAAAATACACTTTAGGTCTTGGAGCTGCAAGAGTGAGAGATCTATTCAAGGAAGGCAGGAAGAGAGCACCTTGCATCATATACATTGATGAGATAGATGCCATTGGGCGTAAGAGAAGTGGAACGTAAGTAAAATTCTTCTTTGTTTTTAATTATTCATTAATTATAATCATTTATTGTTGAGTAATTGTTCCCATTTACCATTCCATTAGTAGATGCTTTTTGAAGAATACTCTCACTTCAGCTCTTTCTCATTCTTTAATTATTATTTCTCTTATCATTAATAAGTAAAGCGGAAATTCAGTCTGTGTAAAGTTAAATTCTGTTTTATTATTATTAATTAATAAACTTACTCATCATTGATCTCAAATGCCTTTTTTGGAGATTAAATAAAATTTAAAACTTAAATATATAAAGTCCAGCTTCTTATTGTATTTATAACATTATATTCTCATTAATTTATAATTTATTCATGTTAAACAAAAATACTTATTAAATTTTTGGTCCAAAAAAGTCTCTGTCATTAAACTAATGGTAAAGATTTTTGAAATAATATTTGGAATAACTAGCTAACTTATGAGTCTCCCCCCCCCCCATCTTGGGAACTTACTCTTCTAATATTCAAACTTTCTTCTCTAATATGATATTTATGTAATGGATTGAAAGATTATTGTTTACATCATATGTCTTGCAATTTTCAAATGCTAGTAAAGAAATAGTAATAATTTTAATATTAAGAAACCCATAACATGAATAATTTTCAAAAATTTTGTAATAACAGTGTAATAAAAATATATAGTAATTTTTTTAAATATACTTTTTTTTCCTTTGTTTATGAAATTGTTTTGAAATAGGTAAACATGCATCAGTGAAAATATAAAACAATATTTCAAATTATTTATATACTTATTTTTTACACCATAGTGATTTCAGGATTTGGAAATATAGTTTTAATCAACCTTAGATATGTTCTGCATTTTTCATATTCCCTTATAAATTTCATGCTAGTGACTAATTTTTACCTCTTTTAAGAAACATAATCATAATTAATGAAACAATCCATATATTTCTAATGACATTAATTGTAATATTGCTTGTCTCATAATAAAAGTGTTGTTTAAATGTTGAGTAACTCGTACTTTGTGAACTGTTCTCTCCCTTGATCATCTTTTTATTTTCAAGTAAGAGTTGAAAAGGAGTACATGTATATTTTTAACTCATTATTGACTTGTCACGAGATAATTCAGGCCATCATGCTCAAACATTGCTGACTATCCATGAGCAAACTCATGATTAATGTACTTTTTTTCGCATATCATTGTGCCAGTGTATTTGTAGAATGCATAAAGTTGAAAAAAAAAATCCAAAATCTACCCAATTGATGTACAAAGAAAAATTAAATGAGTTATGCCAGTATCATTGGACCAGTGCAATCTCAGAAAGCATAGTGTTATAGAAAAATTCAAAACCTGTCTGATGGTTATATAATTAAAATTCCAATAGGCTCAATAAAGGATAACAATGTTGTGTTCTGTGCAAAAATACTGGTAACAAAACACAAATAAAGTGAATACCATACAGAATTTGTAGTAAATAGCAACACACAAGCAGCTAATTGGTGATAAACAACAGCACAAAGCACTCAGACAACTTTCAGGAGATCTGCATTTCAAAGAAAGAATTTACTTGACTATACCAATGAATACAACATAGTATATGACTCTTCTTTTAATATTTCCACAAATGACTTCTTACAGTGATTTATCCGTCAGGCTTTCTGAACAGTTAAGAAAAAGCGTTTTAGAAAAAAAAATTGCTGGTTTGAAAAAATTCAATTAGAATGTGCTGGTATTCTTTTCAAAATGGAAATCCTGTGAAATAAGATATATTTGCAAAATTTGTTATGTGTCATTATATGTAGTTGATTGCTAAACCATTTACCGTGCCAAAAAATATTAAAAAGTTAAAGTTTAAATAAAATTATTAAAACATTATAAAAAAGTTTATTTATATTGTTTCATTTTCATGTCCAGTTATGAATTAATAGACTGCTGTGAGATAAATTCTGAGTAAAACTGTTGATCAACAATGTTTTAAGACACCTTGACACCTTTATATGTTTTTATCTCTTCACTGCATTCTGAAGGAAATAAAAGACTTTAATACATCCTTATATGAATCTGAATATAAAAATAATGCATTATGTTTTAGATTTTTAATTTTCCATGAAAAAATTCAACATTTACCAGATGAGAAAACTATATAACACTAATAGAGCTCTTGTATATAATTTTATTTATACGAATTTTAGAAGTGCTGGGGAAGGAGTGACTGGTGAAGGTGAACAAACGCTCAACCAACTCCTTGTTGAATTAGATGGTAATATATTCTTTGCATTTAAATTATGATTTTTATAATTTAAATTTTGTTAATGTAGTTTAAAGAGCATACAATAATTTTTGAAATGGGTTACCATATAATTAAAATTTCTTTTTTAACTACTATCTGAGTAATAATTATAATTTAATTCATTAGACATTTTCAGTTTCAATTCTTAATTCATATTCTTTATTCAGGCTAAATGACATTTTTTTAAAACTTATTTCAAATTTTTTTTGAGATTTTTTCCCCCTTCTTCTTCAAATAGACAGCATACATTATTTATTTAAAACGGATTTATTCATAACTTTTTTTATTTATTTTTAATAAATTAATTTTCTATTGGAAAATTTTGATAACAAATCATGTGCTTTTTTAAAAGAATGCTCTTAATATTAGAAATAATTTCATGTATTTATCAGGTATGGCTACTAAAGAAGGTGTCATTATGTTAGCTTCAACAAATAGAGCAGATGTTTTAGATAAGGTAAGATCTGCAACTTTTACCCAGTCAATCCATCATCTGAAAAAAAAAATATTGAATTGATACCGTTTTGTGAAATGTTTTTTGTCCTATATTTGGTATAATATCCTATCTAATGAAATGTTCAAAGAAAATTAATTACTTAAGAGATCATTAAAGTTAATGAGATTTTATGATTGTGGTTATCTTGGGACATTTACATCACATGCACTCTGAATTTCATGTGTATTTTTATTAAAATTTTGAGCATTAACTTTTTTACCATCATATTGAATTTTTTTATACACTGAAATGTATTTTAATTATTTAACTATTATACATCAGATAATCATATTTACATTAAATTTTTGTTGTTTAAAATTAAGTCATTAATGAACATTACAATTTGATACAAAAACAATGTGAGATACATAAACATTTCAAGTCTAGATTTTTTTGTTGTTGTTGTTGAATTAGTATACAGCCATATATTCCCAAGACAGAAAATAGCATCTAATTCGATGGTGGAAAAAACAAAACTATTCAGTTGTTAAAGATGTAATAATATTTTTTTTTGCATATTCTTATTTTGTTTTTGTTTTTTATATAACATGTATTTTTCTTTAAATGTAACTTAGTTCTATAAATCTCATAAAAAAGGTTGTAGCTATTAATCTTTTTATCATTCATTTTAATGAAGCATTTTTCATGTGTATATTATTTATATTCTTAACAATATGTTTTGAATGAATACCATATTATGGAATGATTATTCATTTCAGGCTTTACTTCGGCCAGGACGATTTGATAGGCATATTTTGATAGATCTTCCTACTTTGCAAGAAAGAAAAGAAATATTTGAGCAGCATTTGAAATCAATTTCTTTAGAATTGTCTCCTGATAAATATTCTGACCGATTAGCATCCCTCACACCTGGATTTAGTGGTAATATTCATTGGAAGTTTTAAATAATTCATTGAATGTTTAAACTTTTTTATGTGATTATGGAATATTATTCATTCAAAATTACTCATTTAGAATTTCCTTATTTGAAACTCAATAGTATTGCATTGTATAATATTCAGTTCAAAATCCAACAGTGCTGTAAACACTATTTCTGGAAAGTTAAAATGCATTTTCCCTTTAAAAATTTGCTATTGGTTATCGAAAAAATATATATATATATATATTCATTTTCGAACACTGGAATTTTGTACATTTTGTTAGTAAGAAACATTTGATGTCTTTTCAATCTTGTAGTACTTTTTTATTTGTAATTATTTTTAAACATTTTTGCCACAAGATTATTTCACAAATTATATAAATCATTAGCTTTTCTGTAGTTAATACTTGAAGGGTAGCATAAAAATATATTCCAATGCAGGCTTTCCTCCACTCCTTATGAAATGAACCTAACAATTTACTTTTTATTGAATAATACATTGAAAAGCATGAGGACGATCGAAAGACATCTTAATATCTTGTATTAATCAGAAATGTTTCTTTCATGTGAATATCGGAGCAAAACGATTATTAAAGCTAAGGAAAGAAGTATAAATGAAAGATAAATGTGGCAGAAAAGTTAAAGAAAGTGCTTTTTGTTTGTTTTTCCTTTTTCTTATGTATAGTGATGTACTAGGCCATGTTCAGCTCATTTATCCATGTGGCACTTTGCTAAATACTTATAAATTATTTTTAAATAGAAAACTTTATTCTCTTTTTAGTAAAAAAGACATTATAAATTAGTATGTATTAGATTTTCTTCATTATTATTCCTACAAAGACTGAGATTTTATTCTCTTTTTTAATTCATATAACTTCTAAATTATTATCTTTCAATTTCTTATAATTTGTATGTAATTAGGTTTAATATCATTAAAACTTTTCATAAGTAATGATAAAATTCTCAATTAATGAATAGAGAAATTTATCTAGTTATCAAAGTATCATTAAATTTTATTAGAAAGTTACTATTTTGTACTTTTGCATTTATGAAAAAAAAAAAGAGTTTCTTCCATGGTTTCTAAAGATAAACAAACCTTTTCAATAACATTGAATGTAATTTTAATTAGGTTAAAATTAAATTTTAATCGTGTATAAATTTTACACAAAAATAATATAATTTTTTTTTTACAAACATACATTGCACTGTAATGTTTATAATAAATTATAGCTTATATTTTAGAAAAAACATATGCCCTAAAACAGTTATTAATACCTATTGTTTCAAAAATTATTAATCTGGTGTTTCAAAAAAAATAATGATATGTTTAGAGGTTTAATGCCTCAACTGGTTTGAAAATATCATTAATGTTGGTATTTAATTTCTCAGAAAATTCAGAAAGATTTATCCATCATATGTCTTGTTAAAATGTATAGATACCTAAAAGAATTTTTTTTCTGATTAAAAATTTTGTTTTTACTATTACGTGTACAGGTGCTGATATAGCAAATGTATGCAATGAAGCTGCTCTATATGCAGCTCGTAACCAAAAGAAGCAAGTGTCTGCTAGTGATTTGGAATATGCTGTTGAAAGAGTTGTTGGAGGTATTTTTTCATAATTTCTATTAAAGTTGCTTATATTTCATATTAACTTAGTTACTATTTATAGTTACTTATATACTACTTATATTTCATATCTAATTTTAATATTTTAAAGAATAAGTCTTTAAATGAAGATCTAACTATAAAAGTCAGTGCATAAAAGAAAGGAAATAATTATAGTAATCTAGCATAGCATTTTACATACTTATTTACTCCCAATAACTCTTCAAACTGAATTGTCGCTTACAAGAAAAACATATGTATTAGAAAACAACATAGTTTTTGCTATTATTTGTAAAAGTTATATTTTGTCTAATTGTAAATTGTTAATAAGGCATAGTAAGACAGATGCAAGTTAACCCTTGGGAAGAGGAGGAAATCAGTATGCACTTAAATATTTATATACATAAAAATATTTGTCATGTTTAGTATAAATACATTAAATATAACATAATCAGATTTTTAAAAAATTGGAAAAAATAGCAAAACAATATTTATTAGTCCTCCTATGTTTAAAAAAGACAATAAGCTTTGCAATTTCAACTTAATCAAGAATTCATTAACATATTTAATAATGCATTTGCAGAACAAATACATATTAGAATGTAATACTTATTGTAAAAATTATTTTACTTATTTTTATCCTTATGATAGTTTGAATTAATATATGTGGAAAGATTAGCTACAATTTTGTGCATTGTTGATGTTATTGCCAGACCAGTCAATCTCCTTTGAGCCATTTGAAATCTGTACTTTTATAAATTCTACAGATGCTGAGTAAGATATGTACTAACACATGATAAAAAAAAAAATGTAAAACATCATTCACTGATATATTTTGACATAAATATAATAAGACATCAGTTGCTAAATTCTTTTTTTTTTTCTGTGTTGCTTACAATTCACTTCTTAAATTTATTCCTTTGATATTATCAGAATTTATGTATGTAACCAAATTAGAAATAAACATTAAGTTTAATGCAAAAAGAACCAAAAAGAAAGACATGATGAATCTGGTCTAAATACTTTGTCAAGGGTCACCCTCAGGCAAAGATTCAAACCAGGGATTTTTTCCTGTGAGGGGTCAAAAATATTGATCCCTCATGACCCGAAACTCCCCAGAAATTGAAGTTTTGGAGATAAAATTAGTACCACAAAATAAAAGACAATAAATTCCACAATAACAAGCAAAATTGTGCATGTAAAATGTATTAATGTATGTAAAATACTTTTTTAAACTTGCATTTAGAGAATCTGATCTGACTCCCTAAAGCTAACTAACAGTACTGAAATACTAGGAAATTGCATAATAGTTATTTATTGTCATCCTTATTTTATTCAGGTACTGAAAAAAGAAGCAAGGTTATAACACCTTCAGAAAAAAGGGTGATTGCCTTCCATGAATGTGGTCATGCATTAATAGGTTGGCTAATGAAATACACTGATGCTCTCATGAAAGTATGTTTTGATTTTATTTAAATTTATATTATTTTACTTTTGTTCAGGAAGTTTCAGAATTATTCAGTACTTTTCAAAATTACATAAAAATTTTTAAGAACTTTATTAAATTATAACATCTAACTACAGAAATTAACACATTTCAGCATATGTTCCCTTGATTAATGTGATTGTTAAATGTGATTACACAATAAGCTTGATTTCATATTGTGTATTCAAACATTTGAATAGTTACAAAATTAATAGTAGCTGTTAGGGTGGCTATCATATTTGCTGCTTGATTCTTCCTAATTTTTCCTGATTCTATAAAAGATTTTCCTGGCTTTTTCCAGATGTTTATAAAACACTAATCTCATTTCATTTTCGACCTCTTTTTTATTGCACAGCATGTTCTATATAGTATGTGAAAAATAGTTTTTCTCTTTCTAAGTAAAATCAATGTAGAAAAAAATTTAATGCTAAAAAAAGTAATTTTCCGTTACTAAGTTTCAAATAAGCTTCAATTTTATAAGCATTTTCTCTTTTATTTCAAATATCCTAATTAATATAAATGACACAAAACATATTTGACCTAGAAGAGCTTTCAGCTTACCAATCACATTTCAGAATTTTTGTCACAGATTATTCATGAAAGTTGTATAAAATTGCATATACATTGAGATGACAAGTTATGAATTAACAATGTACAAATATACAGACATCAATAGTATGGTGTACAAAATATATAAATGATCAGTACATTGGCAAAGCTTTCATCTGTATTCAAATGATTCATATGAAAAGGTTTTTGGTGTGCTTATGACCACACGATGGGAATCAACAGTATGCAGAGTAGTAGGCTGACTCCAGTGCCTTTACTAATATCCTGGCATCATCTACAATTCCTCTTCTGGCCTAATGACCATATTGGTTGGATCCTAGATGACTTGAAAAATGTAACTTTGTCAGGCCATTCATTACTTCTGTTGTTAAGAGTTAATGGCAGTGTTCGATTGTGGTTGCAGACCCTGAGAAGCCATGGAATCAAGTTTGTTAACAAAGCACTGTGCAAGCTAGTGATGGCTCCACAATGGTGTGGGTTGCTTTTTACATGGAATGGACTGGGTCCTAAACTCCAACTGAATCAATCATTGACTGGAAATGATTATGTTCAGCTGTTTGGAGACTACTTGCAGCCATTCATGGATTTCATGTATCCTAACAATGATGGATTTTTTATAGATGGCAATGCATCATATCACCGAGCCACAACTGTTCAGATTAGTTTGGAATATTCTAAACAATTCCAGTTTATGATTTGGTTACGTAGATAGCCTGACATGAATTCCATTAAGCACTACTGAGATATAATCAAGGTGTCAGTATTTTCTTCCAGTCTTAGGCAATTTTGGATGTCTATAGTGGCAGTATTGATCAATATTTCTGTAGGTGACTTCCAATGACTTGTTGAGTCCATGCTCTGTTAAGTTACTGCTTAAGAGACCTGATGTGTTATGAAGAGGTTTCCCATGGCTTTTATCACTTCAGTATATATCAGCAGACTGTTTGAGAATGAATTCATTTGTTTTCTTCTAGTCAGGTCTCCCTGTTTACTCAATTGTTTATCATAACCAAAATTAAAACTAAACAATAATTCTGCTAATAGACAAAAAATCTTTACAATCACAAATGAAAAAGACCTGATAGAAAATATTAGTAATTATACCATGCACTTTTAAACTAAAAGGAGTATTATATCAAAATGAAATGATTCAGTAACAGAATTTCATTAACTTTTAATCTGCGAATCATTGTAATAGTATAACTTAATATAAGCCAAAATGATCAACTATTTTTTATCATACAAAGAAAAATGGAAACTGCCCCTTTATAACTAATTTTTTTTCCTCCTTTATAGCTTAAAAAGAAAAACATTGTAAAAGTATGAATTCTTAAAAATAAAAAAAAAGAGGCAGCATGAAATAATTTTACAATTTTTTGTGACAATCGATTTCCTATGCATAAAAATGCATAAGAAAGAATAGGGAAAAAATTTGAGAAATTGCAGGTATAATACTTGCATGTAATATTTATCAAATAAAAATTCCACATTCATCCACATCAATTTTGATGCGAAAAAAGTAAAAGATCCGCATTCATAATGTTTCCTAGTATGCAGAGAAAAAAATGTATATACACAATAAACAAAAGAAAATATTTGTAATATCATCAGATGCTTCATAATTTTACAAACAGGTACCCAAGAAATGGGAAAACAAATTGATTCTGTTATAATATTTTATTTACAATAAATTAGTTCTCAATTATAATACTCAGCCAACATTTTATGTCTGGTTTGAATATTAATGACATAAAATTTTTAATAATAATAAAATAATGATTTAGTTTTTACCCAGTAAGTCATCTTGATGATAAAATAAAAAGCGATTTTGTTTCAGATAAAAAAGGGCGATTAAAATTGTAAAGGTAAGAATAATAATAACCTTTGTTATATGTTGCCATGAAATGTAAAAACCAAACAATTTTCACTAATTATACAGATAAAATGGACTTTCAGGAGGCAAAAGTAAATGAATATCTTCCAGGGAAAACCTATGCAATAAATTAGATAAGGTGATAATCATTATTCTCCACTGCAGCTTCAAATGTTAATATAATAACTTCACTATTTCTAAATTATTTTGACTAGGAGCCCAAATGCTGAACCCTGTGTTTATCACAACTTGATTTCAAAATAATGAATTTACAAATTATATTATCATTGCATTAGTTTAAATCAAACAAGAAATTGCTATGAAGGAGTACAATTTTTTTAACAATATATTGATAAGTATATATAATATAGAGTATGAAAGTAAGATAGATGAACTGATTAGTTGATTCAAAACAGTCAGCCCAATTTGTCCTTGCTATCCTTGTCATAGATTTTCATTAGTTGTCAGTATTGTGTGGTAAAAATTATGGGGGGGGGCGACTGAATTGCTAAAATCACATACAAATTATTTTAAAAGAAAATTCAGTTTTAGAACAAACTTCCTAGTCTCCTTGACTTGCTCCAATTCCCCCAGATTTTCTTGATTATTAAAGTTCCACCCTGTATGGTTGGCCACCTTGGATGTGATAGCAACTATTGAAATCTAAGAATAATTATTCTATGAAATAATAATTTGGGAAGCTTGTTAGTAATATTTTTCTTAGAAAAGTAATCAATGTAATGTTCTCATACTATATTTGTAATATGACCAATTATTATCTGGCATCCTATATTAATATTTACATTTAAATATTAACATAGTAGTAAAATATGAATCATATTTCTATCTTATGCCTTGAAAAAAATTTTTAATCATACTTTAATGTAATTATATTTCTAGGTATCCATTGTACCAAGAACAACTAATGTGTTAGGATTTGCTCAATATCTTCCATCTGATCAAAAATTATATTCTTCTGAAGAAGTAAGTAAATATTTTGAAAACTTGGTAGATTTAAGGAAGTTGTCATTCCTTTTATATCATGCTTTGGTTGCTATTGTTTGATGGAAATGAATTTTTCAGTTTTATATTATATGTTTATTTATAGTATACATACATATGAAGAAGGAGCTTTCATACATACTTTTCTTCATGCGTACCACTAAAATGTTATTATTTTTGTTTAAATCTTAGTTCAGTGTGCATGGACTATGTTCATACTCACTATGTGAATATAAGTATGAAATGTATCTTTCTTTTATCTCATTCAGAAGAAACTTATTATAATCTTTCAATATTTAAATATTAAGAGAGTTCAATAAAAATGTACTTCAAATTATTTTGAAAATTAACTTATATGTTTCACTAGATTTTGAGTTTTCTATAGTTCACTCCTTCTTTTTGCATACTTAAATGAAAATCATTATTGTATTTATAATTTTTTGCAGTTATTTGAAAGAATGTGCATGGCTTTGGGTGGTAGAGTTGCTGAAACAATTGTTTTTAATCATGTTAGTACAGGTAAGTAAAATTATCAGAACTGCTATTAAAAAGAAAATTAATTTAACTAAAAATTTCTTTGATTTCTGAGCCTTACATATTTAACAGTTTCTGAAATTTATACTAAAACTGACTCAAAAGTATATTTTTAATACTTGAATTAAATAATTTAGATTCTTAATTAAAATTTTAAATAATTGATTGTCAATTTAATGATTCATAAATAACTACATTTGGAAAAATCATGCTAAGTAAAAAAAATGAAATATGTTTTCTGTATTTGTGAAGACTAAATTTTTCATAAAATTAAATTGTTATATATATATTTTTTAAAACTGCTTGTAATTCTTTTTTAATGTATTATACCTATGTATTATGTTTAAGGAGCTGAAGATGATTTGAAAAAAGTTACAAAAATGGCATATGCTCAGATTAAACAATATGGAATGGATGAAGTTGTTGGACCATTGTCATTTCCTACAGATGAAGAAATAAATTCAAATTTTATTGGAAAGAAACCTTACAGCAAACGCTTAGCACGTACTATTGATGAGGTATTATTTTTGTATGCATTATATTATCATGAAATGAACTATGCTAAAATATAATGCAATACTTTTATGCAAGTATTTTTTTATTAGAAAGTTATTGATAATTCCATGTCAAATTCCTTTAATTATACAAATATACTTTTATGTTACTTTTTACATGAACAGCAAGCAAGGTTTCTGATTGCAAGAGCTCATAAAAAGGCTGAAACTGTTTTACTAGAAAATAGAGACAAATTGAATGTGGTAATACTATCCTTTATTTTATTTTTAATGACATTTTTAAATTAGCCAGTTAATATTTTTATTATATATGTATTTCAGTTCTTATGTAATAATGCATCCTAATTGCCATTGTTATAAATATCTTTTATTGTTTATTGTAGATGATTTCGGCAGTTCGATAATTATGCATTTTCAAACCATAATGCATTTTGTTATCTAAGCAAATTAAAGTATATTAATTCTTTATAAACTTGTGTAAGTTACTGAATATCATGAAACCAATTATTCATAAATTGGCATTAACAAAAAATATTTTTAATCTGTTTTATCCAAAATTACTGTTTTTTTAAAATTATTATGGCTTTTTTTTTTCTAGATTTATTGTGATATAATATGCTTGTCTAACAAGTGAATAATCTTTAATATGATTAAATTATTTACGAACCAAAATCTTAATTTTTATATGTCTACTTGAAATTGTAACATTAAACATAAATCAAAACTAGCATATTTTTATATAATTGTTAAATATAATGAATGAAATGATTATTTTTTTTAATTTAAAAAATTAATTTTATCAAAAATATTTTATTTTTATCTTTTTAATGAATTGAATACTGAATAACTGCCATTATCATGTTGTTAATATAAAATTGCATATTATTGTTTTTTTATAGTTAGCTGAAGAATTATTAAAAAGAGAAGTGTTAAATTATGATGATATAGTACAACTTATTGGGCCACCAGCTCATGGTAAAAAAGTACTTATAGAGGCTGTAGATTTTGGACCTTTAGATGAATCTGCAAAGCAATCAAAAAGTGGCCCTGAAGAAGCTTCTTCATAGTTTTAGAAACATGAATATGTAAAAATGTAAATAAAGCTTTAAATTATTTTATGTGCCATTTGATTTGCTGTTTTTGAAACTGCAGATATATATGCATCTGATGATAAGTCTTTTTATGGTTTTTCATTTTTCATACCACAAATTGAAAAATTAAAATAAAGATAAATTTCTTAAATCAGTTTGTTCTAAGCTTATTAACCTTTTAATGTGTAGCTTTGTTTAATTTCTAATTAGATGACATGTTATTTATGATTATTTCTCTTCATATAATAAGATAAAAATCTGCCAATATCTTAAATTTTTCCATTTAATTTTTGTTTAGTTTTTTAACATAAATTGCTACTTTCACTTAGGTTACAGATTTAACTATCAAAAATGTTGTTGCATAATGCATAAATTAGGCACTTTATAAAGATTAAAATGTAAATGTTTATGAATATTTTAAAATTATTTCATTTACTTCTTTCTGAAACTTTTTTGTTTATAATAAGTTTTGGTTGTCATTGCATTACTATTTGTAACATACTCTATTGTTCTGCATATCTTTAAAAAAGTCACTGGAAACAGGTAAAGGTGATGGTATTGAAGATCTTTAGTTTATTATTAAAATATTACAGAAATCAAAAGAAAAATTTTAGAATTCACTTTATATTTAAAAAAATTACTAATTAATATTTATTGAAAATTAAAAATATTTAATTTTGTTATTTACCACTACATGACAAAACTTAATGCTTTAACTCAATAAATTTTTTTTCAATGAAAAAATTATTTGTAAGTACCTTATTCTCTTAGGATAAATTGCTATTATTATACAGCTAAAATTGATTAAATTAAAAGAAAATGAGTTAATATGTTATTTTAATTATCTGTAATAGGAAAAAAATCTTGCATATCAAGGTATCAACAGTATACTATACATTCTGCACATACAGATAAAATTTTTTTCCTATTGCAGTAATAACATTTTAAAACTCACTTGTTTTAATGTGAACTGTTTTTCCCACATGAACTCGTTTTTCATTTGATATTTTATCTATATACTGACAATATGTTCTGTAGAGGAAAAGAAAGAAGAGAAAAAAAAACGATTTGAACAAAAAAGCCATTTTTTTCCCAGACTGATTCAATTTAGAAATAGTTTTACCTCCATCAAGCTTTATCTAACCAGAACAACATTCTACTGTTCATTTTTATCCCCCCCCCCCCACATCGAAAATAAAATACATTTTAGCTGTCAATTGTAGTTACTATATTTTTAAATTATCCTTGAGAACTGTAATCACACAAATTTCTTTTTATTTAACCCATATCAATCCAAAACAATTAAAACATTTTGGAAATCGATTGCCTTGTTTTATCAGTCAGTACTTATAGAGAAAATTCCCACTCATTTTAAAAGTAAAGCCCTGATGTGACAAAAGATATGGGAATTAGAAACATTCACATAAATGCTCAAATATTCATACCATTATAGTTAATTCTGTTATTGATGTTTTTCTTCTAAAAATATGTCAACCATCTGAAGACCATATTAGGATTTTGAAAACGCAAAAGAGAAGAATGAATGAAATTTTAATTATAACTATAAACGGAATGATCATGGTCAGTTTTTATAATTTAATGAATTCCTCAAATTATCTATGCTACCAAACAAACGAACTTACTTTCAGGGACTTTTTTTCGGGCTATTACACATAATATGATTCAAGATGTAAAATTAAAAATATATTCACCTGTCACAGTGTTTGCCATGCAAACTGGAAAATGTATTCTAATACAATTTCTTTCAAGTTTTTCAAGAAATTAAAAATTTAGCTAATATTATGTATGGTAGATAATTTGAAATACAAACAAATATTTGTTAAATCAAAATAAAAGAAACATTCTTTATAATTTTTTAGATAAACAATGAGTAGTAAATACAATCAAAATTTTTATCATTGGCTTAAGATTTTATCATTCAAAATTGGTAATACTTCAATAGTTTTGTAAAGTATGTTTAGCAATAATAATAAGGGAGAATGAATGTGTTTTACTCATACCTAGACCTAGAGCTACCAAATTTGCCAAAGTTACACTTTTGAGAAAATAAAGTATGACTTGGAAAAAAACATTTTTTTAGAAATTTTAATAGATTATTTCTACAATAAAATAAAAAAATACTACTATATAAAACATGTTTTTATAGCATTTTGAAATTTTTAAAATTATCTTTTTAATAATATTAATTTAATAGCAATCCTATTTTATTCTGAATATTGACAAATTTTTTTATTGTTTCTTAAAATAATTGATCCTATAATTTTCTTTCATAATTAAAAACTAAGAAAGAAATATTCTGCTAAATAACTGCACAGTTTACATGAGAAATAAGAAAAAGAAATTGCAATACAGCAAAGGATGGAGTGCAGTTTGAAACAGATATTTAAGTCAGATGACATCACAGTATCATTAAAAACTTTAGTTAGTTTAACTAACATTCTAATGAAGTTTAGTTCTTTACTTCATTAAAAAGTTTCATATGCATAAAATAGGTGAAAAATTATTAAAATAACATGGCTTTTATGTCTATTGTAATTTGATGCTTAAAATAATTTAGTGAGGTAATAATAAGCATCAAATTATGCACAAAATATTTTATTAAATTTAAAAGCAGCCAATATTTTTGATGTGCCAGATGGTTGTTAAATGTAGTTAATGTTTCAATTAAAAAATTTCATTCTGCATAATGAGATGCTATGTAAGCAAGCTGAATTTTACTCTTGCAAAATAAGCTTTCAAACACAACACACCAATTAAACTTTAAATAAAGCTTTCAAAATATCAAAGTTACATACTTTACAAAAAATAAAACCCTTTGCAGGTGTTTCATTATTGAGTAAACTTAAGTATTAAAATTTTATTTAAGTACATTGTGTATTGAACAACAAGAAAAGTTTTTGAGCAATACTATATATTTTCTATGGCTCTCTATTATTATTGAAAATAATAATTGATTAGAAAGATCTAAAATGGATTAAAATCTGAAGGAGCTTTTTGTTATTGGACAGACAGTGGAAGATAACAATACTGAAATTTCTATGAAACTTTAAAAAATATATATGAGTATATATTTAATTTATAGTATCAGAAAAAAAATCATTAACAAATTCCTGGAATATAATTAAAACAAAATTATACTCTCAAAGAAAATTCTATCATTACAAAAATTTTCATGGAATAGGAAGACTAATGCTGAAAGAACTTCTGATAAAATTTTCACTTGAATGAGATTTGAGCTTTTAAATAAATTTCAACTTAATGTACTTAAATATTAAGTTTTAAAATAATTTATATCAATAATTAGTACTGAAATGTAAAAGCATAAAAAAATGAAACTTAAAGAAATAAAATATTGAGAAATACATGATCAACATCATTTTTATTCACGAACAAGAATGTTTAAGCATATAAATTCTAATAAGATTTCAGTGGCATACGATTTTGAAATTAAGTTCATAACAAACACAAAATCAATGAAACAAGTACTACTATCAATGAAAATGATGAAAAATAATTACAAAAAATCATAATACTATTAAAAATATCATTAACAGTCTAATAAGAATGAAATATTATCTATAAAAAAACTTTGAGCAGTATAATCCACAATTTTAACTAAACTAAAAAAATAACACTGCACATAATATTTTCCAATTATTTGACAGTTTTTACAATAAAATTAAATTCAACAATCTTATGACCAAAAAACATAAATAGAAAACAAAATTGGCATTCTAATCACTGGGATGAAATATTTAGAAGGAATAATAATAAAATCCTAAAAAAATTACTTTAAAATCAATAAGACAGTCACAGAAAGCTCTTTTATCCCTTTCCTAACATAAACACTGAATTTAACAATTAATCATAATATTACTTAAGTTGAGCTAAAAGTGATGCATTTTCTTGCTGCATTTGTTTATAATCTGAAGTAATTCTTTCTAATGTTGCTGCTACTTTCTTTTGATTTTCTTGTTCAATCTGATCCTCCAGTTCCCTAATTTCTCGAGCAATGGCACCTGTTTCTTCAACAATTTTAACCAACTGGTTACAGTTTTCATGTAAAGCAGCAAGATATTTATAAGCTCGACGTATGGCTTCATCCTTTTTAGCATCCTTAAATATAAGCTCATCAGTCACTGTAAAAGTTCTTTCTAATTTGCCTGACAACTTATTTATTTCCTTTTGTACATTTCTGGTATCTAATAACACCTTATCAATTTCTGCTTTTTGTTTTTTAATGTTTCCAACAATTTCCATGATTCTTCGGGTATAAGCCGAGCGACTTACATCTTTAGTAAGTTTCTCATAAGCAGTAACTAAATGTTTATGCATCTCTTCTTTTTGCCGAGCTTCTAAACCAAGGCTTTTAATTTTTTCTCTAAGAATTTTTATTTCTTCCAGTTTTCGTTGCGTTTCATTAACTCTTCGAGAAGAAAGTTCTCTTAATTCCCTGTACTGGTCGATCAATGGAACTCTATGTTGTTCCCATTGATTAGCTAATGATACTAATCTTTGAGAACTAGCATCAATAACAGCCTGCAGTTTTTCAATATTAGTTTCAGCATCAGGTAAGAGAGACAGTGTACACTTTTTCACGCGATAACGCTCTTTAAGGTCATCTATAGTTTCTTGTTCTTTCTTTATTTGCTCCTGCATATTCTGAGACGTAGATTCATAGTTCTTATTTTCCAAATTCAAATTTTCAAGTTTGTTAGCTAACAAATCTAGTTTCTGCTGAAGTTCTTTGATCTCTGTTTCTCTCTTTTTCTGCATGTCTTCTTCAGAGTCGCCTGCTTTAGCTGTAGGAACATTCACTGAAGCAGTTTCTTTCTTATCAGGTGTAAATTGAAGTTCTAATGCATGGGTAAACCGAGAACTACGAGACTCCACAGTACTTTTGAGGGTGTCCTCAAATTTTCCAGAAACATGCTTGCTCTGCTGTATAGCTTGCAACAAATGCTCATTTATAATTTTATTAATTTTCTCCCGCTTTTGCACTGCCAGTTCTTTTCTATTTAAAACAGTTGTTAAATCATCCTGATTCTTTTCACTTTCACATTGCTTGACATAATCTAACGTATTGGCCTCTAATACTGAAGATAATAACTGAGGACCAACTTTAACTTGCTTTGTAATTAACTGTAAGTCATTCTCACAATGTTTCATGAACAAAGCTTTATCTTTGACATGACTATAATTACATGGTCTAAACAAAGGATATGGTTGAAACTTTCCTAAAGAATATAATGGATTTTTTAATAAAAGTTTCCCTTCATTGTCAACAGAGCTCTTACAATAGATAGGTAGCCACGGGTAATTTAAACTTCGAGTCAGAGAAGATCCGGCTTCTTTTAATATCAAAGAAGTTATATTTAAAGGCTCATCTAAAGCTTTTTCAGTCTCCTTAGGTAAATTTTCTAAAAGGAAGAGAAATATTTTTCTTATGTCAGTTTCATTAGAATATAAAAAAGTCTGGTAACCAATCTCTCCTTTATATCCAAGCTCGGTACATATCTGCGCTAAAGTTGAACCCAACCTATACCTAGCAGACATATTAGGAGGAACATGATGGGATAATTCAAGAGAAGGATTAATTAATTTCAGGCAACGAACTACACCTTCAATCGCCGCTTCCGTTGTGAACTCTTTCAAGCTATTTATTTCATCCACATCGCAACCAATTTGGCGTAAGGTATGCAAAACAATTTCATCGACTTCTTCCATTGTATTAATGATTTAATAAACACAGTAAGCAAGAATGATATTGTAAACAATCAATTGTTTTTTTACATATGACAGGTGGGTGTGATGAATGATAATGTTTATACTAATCAAACATATGCTAAATAAACAGTTGCAGTTACCAGTTTCGTTTATTGGGAAAAAAAAATATTAATTTTTATAGATTCATTAAACACATTCCTAAAAACTTGAATTCCAGTAGGTAACTGATCAGCCGCAGCAAATATCTTCGGCCTTTTCTTTAAGGAATGGTGAATATTTGACGAACGTCATTTTTTAATCCAAGTCATCGAATGACCTTAACGACAATCTTTTCGATTAAGGCTCTTGAATCACGATAAAAAGTAACAATCGATACGATCTGATCGATTCAGTTGAAGTTTAGGGATGACGAATATTTTACGAGCGGTTATTACATTACATAACTAATATCATAAAGTCACAAATAGCAGTGATCAATACTTTTCAAACAGGGGTGTGATTCAAATTCTTGATATGATCTTACTGGTGATATTTCGATTACAGGTTTTGGATCACGATAGAAAGTAACAATCGATACGATATCACTGAAATTTACCGGAGTGGTGACTTCACTGGAAAGTAACAATCGATACGATCTGTCCAATGGAAGCTCTCGAAAGAAATCTGTGAATGGATTGAAAAGTGAAAGGACCGGTTATTGGAATTATCGTATCATTGAATTGCATATCACTGAAATTTATCGGAGCGGTGACTTCACTGGAAAGTGTGATGTCGCCGCTCCACTTCATGAGAGTAACCTTGACTTTCCGATATTCGCTTGATGATTCCATACAAACCTTTTTTTATTGCTTATGACTTGACTTTGCATATATTCTGTTTACTGCTGGCGCCATCTATTAGTAGAATATAGAACTAAAGTAAACAATTTAAAGAAATGACATATATATTTAATTCAAATTTTTCAGAAAATGGTTTATTCAATAAAGAAATTAAATAAATAGTTTTGAAAAAAATAAAATTTAAGAAGTAAGCTGAAATAGATAAATTAATTTAATCACACGTTACTTAAATTAGTAAATTAAGTATTAATTACAATTAATAAATTTTATATTTAATATTAAGTAATAATTTTTAATTTTTAATAATATGATTGAAATAACAGATATTTGGAACAAATATTTAAAAATAACAATAGCAAAATTATTTGTTATTCAAAAAATCGTGGATTATACATCTCTATTGAAGTTTAAGAACAAGAATCCATTGATGCATAAGGAAAAGTCTGTTACGTACACAGTTCCAGGAAATGACCCTCTCCCTGAGTTCTTATGGCGGGACCTACTGATCAAATACAGAGACTCATCAAAAGCGATAAATATAAGCTGTCTCGAATCAAACATGTGTTAAAGACCATTTCTTGAAGAAATAAGCTATTTGCTCCATTTCAGGCTGCTTTTTTTCGTGGTTTAAACGATTTGATTTTCACATACTTTAATTATCCTAGTCTGGTTAGCGAGAGAATTCAGCTGCCCCAGAACTCAGGGTAATTTTTCTTTATGAAAACAGAATAAAATTGTCCTTTCTCTGAGAGTAGAAGTGGAGGACACTTGCTGCTATTAAGAAGTCAGCAATAAAAGAATAATCATTAATGGTATATTTTTTTTCCAATTCCTAGAGATCGATGGCGGTTTTCTGCACAGGTGTTGAAGGCGGTCTTTTCGTAACTCGAAACTTAAGAGGGGGAAGGGTTTTTTTTTATTATTATTGTAAGCTAATTTATAACAGTCCCCTACTCTAATTTTTTTTAATGAAACGAAGAAGGTATTGAAAAGGAAACGAGTCAAACGGAACATCGGGAGAAATAAGCATGAATAGAAATGCTGTATTTTATTTATTTATTTTAATTTAGAAGGATGTTATACTCTAAAGCATACTAATTAAAATTCAATTTTCGTTCAAATTTCAGAATGATTTTCTTAGAATTTATTTATTTCAAATTTGTCTGCAAATAAGTGAGGTCCAATTTATTCTCGTTCGCTAAATGATTCACAAATCAACAATTATAAGCTATCATGAGATATATAGAGAGAAAAGACTCAGTTTAAAAGAAACCCTTTTCTCCTCTCATGGTGAAAAGAGTGCGATATTGATACCCTTCTTGACCTTTTGACGATGAGATGACAAAGATTTGTTGAGATTTTCGTTTCGGCTGTCCATATTTCCATTACAGTTTTTTTATTCTCCCAAGATATTGGCAATTTTTTTCATTACATTTTTGAGGATAACCAATTTCTGGTCATTTTTTTTAAATGTGGAAACAAACAAATGCAGTTTCAAAAATTAAAAATGAGATTTTTCTCAACTAACCTAAATATTTATTAATTTCTGTTAGTGAGTGGTTTAAAAATAATACATACAATAGTTTTGTGAATGGTTAAAAAAATTTTAATTATGGAACATAATTTATTTTATTTACATATTAATATTTGCATTTTACATATTAAACATTTAATTTAATTGAACATACTTTATATCAAAATATGATAGATAATACATAAAGAATAAAAAATAATCATTATAATTTTGATATTTTCCCTTATTTTGCATTAATTTAATATTTTTAAATAAAAGAAAAAAATATGAATTTACTGTAATAGTTTTCATCAAAATATATACTATGAAAAGAATTTAAGAAAATAAAATGACATAAACGAAAATTAACATCACATAGACGGTTTTTTATTATCCAATAGAAAAATAATTACTATTAGATAAAGGGTGGAGGTTTTATTAAAATGAACTAATTCTGCGAATACTAACAATTATTAAAGCCAAGTTATTGACACTTAAATGCCGCTGATTTTATCTTTTCTCTCTGGCTCTTTTTTTTTTTTCTTTCTTTTTCTTTTTCAGTAATGTGATAGTTTTCTTCAACTTTATGATTTTTTTTTATTTTATTTTCTGAAAATAGTATTTAGATTCAGGAAGGGAAAAATGGAGAGCATTTAAATTCAGTGAATTGCATTTAAACAAAATAAATTTTTCGGGGACTATATCTTAAATGAAACTTTGAATTACACAGCAATTCAGATGAAATTTAATTCATATAATCATGAAAATAGTCCTTCTTCTCAAGTATCATTTAATATGACAAATATAAAAAAGTATGGTTTGGTATTGCATTAAATAACAATATTAATTATAAAAAAAACCCGTTTCAATTTGAGATTGAAAAGAAAAGACCCAAATTTTGGAAATCCAGAATAGGTGATGTACTATTATTAAATTTGCGACATTGTAAAAAAAAATTTTAACAATGGAAAGAAACGGAAACAAAGTAAAATGACGTATTAACGAGGCTTCTTTGTATATATTTACAAAAGAAAAATAATATTTATCTTATAATGTGTCAAAGCTCATGCTTACACTTTAACGAATTTTCATTTTATACTGAAATGAAACTTACATTATAAGACCTTAGAATAGATTATTCTGCACTGTAGGAAATTTAAATCTAATGCTACAATTTAAAGGAAACATTCATGCTTTATAGCATTCTGCAATAAACACAAATGTTTTTGGTTTACAAAATATATTTTTCATATTTATAAATTAATTTCATATAAATAAAACTAGCTAGAAATATCTATTTAAGTGTTTTAAAGAAGATTAAAAAATAGCAAAAATAATTAAACCTTATAACTTTAAACGAGCAATTCTTGTGTATATATAAATTTATTTCGTGTGTCTCGAAAAAGGTCTAACGATTTGGATAAAATTTTATATTTAGATAAGGTTTTGCTTTTTTAATTTATCTATAAAGTTGTCTTTTCTGGAAAAAAAAGAAAAAAAAAAACGCAATTTTGCCTACACACAAAAAAAAATTATTTTTAACTATTAGATCCTCCTTCTAACTGCTTTCATGCTGACAATGTCATATAGCGCTCTCTCGTAAATTTTTGTGGTACTTACATTGTTGCCATAGGATGGTAACCTTGTGGTGCCTCAAAATTTTGTAAGATCTCGATGATGGATGTGAGATGGGACAAGCTTGAAAAATGTTTATAAGTAATCAGTATGCAATTCATATATAAATATTTTCACCGAAAAAACACCCCCCAATTTTACAAAAAAAAAAGAAAAAAAAACACCGAGCGAGCTTCCAGATATTATAATTATAAAAATAATGTTACAGATATAAGTCTTCATAAAATGCATTAGTTTTAACTATTCGTAATGAAATTTAACGTTTTTGTGTTAAACACATAGTCAACACTCGTGTTTTACAAATTTTCTTCTTATGTAAATCATCATGGTTAACCTCGAATGTTTTTCATTATATTTTATCATTCTGCGATTATAATTATGATCTTGCCAGATGAGATTGCCGCTTTGCAAGAGAGTGGTCAAAACGTTTGAACTGAAGGTTCTTAACTTTTGGGCATGACAACTGGACATTCAATGTTCCTAGTAAGTACATAAAAATATAGGAACGTTGGAAGGTAACAAGAAAAAAGTGAATTCTGTATTGTGAAATAAATTGACAGAGATCGGAGCATTGAGTTATGTTGACGTGGTTGAATTTGCAAATTGTTGATAGTATAATCACATTATAAGACAATGAGGTCTCCTGATGTTCTTGAGGTCGTAGCTCTCTATTTCCTCACTTGCGACAACGTTTCTCTTATCTAATTTGTTAAATTAACAGGAATATAATTTTTATTTCGGTTATTTTTTCCTATTTTATAATATAGGAATAAAATATTTTTATTTCTTGAAAATAGCTCAAGATATTTCGATGCTACATTTGTGCTTAAATAAAAGATATTGTATTTTATGTTTGTTTTTGCAGAGCATCTTTCGATGATTGCCCGTAATTTATTGATTGATGTTCGTATATACGCAAATTTCAATTCTTCCACATTCTGCAAATGCTTTATTTTCCTTAAAAAACGCTTAAGTCTCAATCGAAAAGAAAATTATCTTCTTATACTTTAAACTAGCAGTATCCGCATAATGATGGTCCTGACTCGATGAAAGTCAAAACCAGAAGAAAAAAAAACCTTATGATTAAGCGAACAAAACGAAGTAAATAATAATTTATGTTTGTTCGTGAAATTCCACGACAGATCTCCTCTGCCCCAACCACTGGATCAATTTTAAAGATTTTAATTTCATATGAAAACTCATGACCTCGAAATGTATCGTCAGTATTCACCTGCCCCTCACCATTCTTCATTTTCCAAATAAATAAAAAAAAACTATTTCAATTCACCTTTTCTGGATGAAAAAAAAACTGAATTCCTAACAATTATTATACCAACTCGGAAATTCATTATTTCATATCAATGTTTATGACTCTCAGATGCATTATTAATATTCTACTACATTTCTCATGAGAAATATGCATGGTATAAAATATATCGTCATATGCAAAATTAATATCCTTTGACTATGATTTGGTTAAAATTAAGCGAGTTCTTTTGCACAGATCTTTTGGTAGAGTTAAATTTCGCCAATAACGAATTAATGGAACCTGACTCAAATCAAATTTATAATTGAAACTGTTTTGATTAAATTCTTTTTCTCAAACTAATTTTTTAAAAATTGTTATTTTAGAGTTTTGGGGAATTTAAACACCCATACAGTCCAAACTTGCATGTTGTTGTCAAACAGGGTGCTTGGAATTCCCATTACGACTACCAATGTGTCAAATTTCATGGCTGTAAGTACGATAGATTTGTCTGGATATCACCAAACATACAGAAACTTCCTTTTATAAGAATTTAAGGTAATCGACTACGTTCGGAACAAAATTTTGTATTTTTTTAATAACTTGTTTGTTATTTGTTGATGTCTTGTCAATTATAAACAAGAAAAAGTTTTATATAATATTTTTTGAAAAGCAGATAAATGTATAGTCAATTTCAATAAAATTTCACGCAGATGATCAACACTTTACACCAAATTGTAAAGTCTCAAACGTAATTTTCTTTTCGCGCAAGTTATAAGGGAGAGTAATTGATGAAATTAAGAAACATTTTGAAATGTAAATAAATTGTAACTAGGCATTTTTTCCAAATATTTACAGCTAAATTTTATATAAACGCCTATAAATAAAAAAGTGTTTTACCAAATGCAAAAATGTTGCCTCATTTCACTGTCTATATTACACTGGTGTGCAAAACTTAAGCAACAATGCAAATTTTAAGCAGATAGCCATGAAATTGCAGAAAAGGAGTTCTTGCGATCAGTACAATGAACACGTAATTCAAGAGAAAGGTCATGCGTATGCAAATATCAGGAACAAAACGTCACAGGCGACGTGAGCGTACGCAAAACACGTGCGGAAGGCGTGCGTAGCTCAACACTACAATAAAAGGAAGGACGGAGACGCAATTAAAGACATTCGCTGCAAGCGCACGTGAGTTAATTCGTGAAATATGGCTAGCAGAAATCACCTGGACGATTTCACACGTGGAAGAATGATCGGAAAGCTGGAGGAGGGACGTAGTGTGACCAGTGTAGCTGAAGAGTACGGAATCAACAAAAGTGTCGTTTCGCGCGCTTGGAAAGCCTTCCAAACCACAGGTACAGCTGAGAGAAAGGTTGGTGGTGTCCGCCCCAGGAAAATTTTTACGGTGGATGACCGATATATCGTCCTGCAGGTGAAAAGAACCCGAAACCAATCAGCAAGCGCCATTGCTCAGCAACTGTATGCAGCAACGCGGCAACATGTGTCGCGTTTTATTGTGTCCAGACGCCTTCACAAAGGTGGCCTATTCGCCCACCGTCCTGAACGTTGCATCCCTTTGACAGTTTCCCACCGGCGGCACCGTTTAATGTGGCGCAGGGAGCACAAAAACTGGACATCTCATCAATGGAGTCGTGTCCTCTTTACAGATGAGAGTTGTTTTAGTGCCACAAGCGATTCCCAACGCCAGTTGATTTGGAGAGAGGTCGGGACACGGTTTCATCCCAGTAACATCACGGGAAGAGACCGTTTCGGTGGTCCTGGTGTTGTCGTCTGGGGAGGCATTATGATGAATGGGCGGACTGATCTCCACGTTTTCGACAGAGGTTCTGTAACTGTAGATCGCTATTGTCAGGAGGTGACCCTTCCCCATGTACGTCTGTTCCGAGGTGCCATTGGATCAGACTTCGTTTTTATGGATGACAATGCACGGCCACACAGGACTCATGCTGTTGAGGAGCTCCTGGAAAGTGAAGATATCACTCGAATGGATTGGCCGGCGTGCTCCCCTGTTTTAAATCCGATAGAACATGTATGGGATGCTTTGGGGAGACGCCTTGCGGCACGATTACATCCTCCTGGGAACACCCGACAACTTAAACAGATGCTGATTGAGGAATGGGCACTCTTACCTCAAGAACTGCTGGACAATCTGGTGATGAGTATGGGGAGACGGTGCGAAGTAACCATTGCAGTAAGGGGAGGGCATATCCCATACTAAGAAACATCTGCTTACTGTTCTTCCTCTTCGACAGACAATCATGTGTAACGATACTATGAGTTCAATAAAGATTTTTTTTTGTTTGATTCCATATTGTATGCATTGTATTCATTTCTGCGCAACTATGCTTTCGTTATTCTTTCAGAACAAAATGCTGTATCTCATTTCTGAATTTCATGTCTCTCAGATGATTTCTCGTGAAGTTATGGCAAAAAACACACACCTGTTGCTTAAGTTTTGCACATCAGTGTATTTGAAATCCATACAGTAATTTTCAGGCAATTACTGCTATTTAGATTTGAGTTATCGTGTTAACGGTGAAGAAGTTTTATGAAAAGTACACTTAAGTGAAAATTGCAATTAAAGATTTCTTATTATTGAAAAATATGATTAAATATGGTCACAGGAGTTTAAAATTTCTCACAATGATAAATATGGCCTTTCTTTTTTGGCAATTTGTCGGCCAAAAAAGAGTTTTTCATTAAGTTTTTGCTTTTGGCAGAGAAAATATTTTGGAATCATTTACTAGCTCATTTTCAATTAATATTAATCTACTTAACAGATATTTCCATTTTAGTTTTAAGCTGATTAAAATTCCAGATACAACTTCATATTCGTAATTAAATTGAAGCATAGATATAAATTATTTTACTTGCATTGTTTTAATTCTACAAAATACAGTTTCGGAATTCCATAAAATAACATTAAAATATTTATTTGTATTTTGCGATTTTGATCGCATAATTTCTAAAAAATAGATCTTGTTATGTCTCTTATATGTCATAGTCTTACATCTTACCCTTTTTTGACTTGCTGAATGCCTAGCTCACTGATACCTGCACTAACCATTAACACCTTTCAAAACATTGGCAATGCAATAATGAAGGAACGCTGCAATATTAGCACTTTGCACTATGAATTATAATTCCGTAGTACTTTTGCAGTTTATCAATATGGCGATAGATCAGTTTTTCATTTTCCACTTTACCTTTCTTGCATGTTTTTAATTTTTGAATGAAAGCTCCAATCTTTTGTTATATAAGCCCAGTAAATTCTAATTTTTTCAATAAATTCACATCATAAATGTCTTTTACTGCATATATAAAAATGTAGAAAAATTAAAAAATATTACTATTTTAAGGCTATTTTCTGCTTCGAAATGCCACTTTCGATTTGGTTTTCCTCCAGATAATAGTATATTATAATCATTATATATATATATATATGTGTGTGTGTGTGTGTGTGTGTGTAACATTACTTTGGCTGAAGCAGAATGCAAGTTCGAAGACGCCGAAGAGATATGTTATATTTCTAAATTAATTTTAATATCCATTTCGTGACAGCATAATTATTTACAAGCAGAGACGCGGAAAAGGCACGTCCGCCACAAAAGCAGAAGTAAGAAAGAAAGGGGTCGAAACAAATGGTCACTAGTCTTATATAACATGGGATTTCCGGCTACGCGCCAATTCAATACATGTGTTGACCTTGAGAAGGGCAACGGAAGTATTACTTTCACTCGATACGTAGTATTGATGGCGCATTATTATTACAAAGAAATTAATTAAACCGAAAGTGGAATTAGATCAAGAAATAAGAGAATATTTTACTTTGGACTAAATTAAGAAAAGTTTTGGAAATTAATTTGGTTTAAATTAAGAGTTTAAAATATCATTACACATATATACAGTGGATAAAAAAAGTATTGGCAATTGCCTATAAATGATCATATTTGCTAACAAAGTATGTTTACAAATTTTATTTTAATATAGCGATTACAGAAGGAGAAAAGACAAACAAATATAACGAAATTTTCATTTAAATATTTTTTTAGTAAAATTCTACGAGAAAATTCAAAATTTACATGATAAAAAAAGTATTGGCAAAATTATGAAATTGACACAATTATGAGCGAAAACAAAATCCGTATATGTTTATTACTTTGTATGCATACCTTCTGCATCTATAACAGCTTGTCATCTATTTCTCATACAGGAAACTAAGGTCTTTATTGTACTGCTGGGAATTTTGTGCCACTCTTGCAAGAGTAAACGTTTGAGGTCATCTTTACTTGAAATTTTATGTTTCCTGATTTCTAGATCCAGCAGGTGCCATAAATTTTTAATTGGATTGATGTCAGACGATTGAGGTGGGGTTTTTAACTGGCGAGGAGCATTGTAGAGTAGCCATTCACGGGTGAGATTCGCTGTATGCTTGGGGTTATTGTCTTGTTGAAAATCGAATGATGTTCCCAAGCCAAGATTTTGGGCACTGATTTTAAGTTATGGCGCAAAATGTCAATGTATATACGTGCTGTCATAATACCATCAATAAAATACAGGTTGCCAACTCCATTAGCTGCCATACAGCCCCAAACTAAGACGCTGCCTCCACCATGTTTTACAGTAGCAGTTAAATGGTGCTCTTCCAATTAAGTATTTGGCCTCCTCCACACATATCGTCGGCCATCACTGCCGAAAATGTTAAACTTTGATTCGTCAGAAAAAATAACTGTGTTCCAAAACTCTTCGGATAAATCAACGTGGGATTTTGAGAAATCTAACCTCTTTCTCCTATTTATTTGCGAGATTAATGGTTTCTTTCTAGCTGCCCTTCCATAATAACGTCCCTCGTGTAAAACATTCCGTACAGTCTGTACGCTGAAAGTCTTTTGCGAAGTGAAAACAACATCTCTAGTTATCTGGGGTGCACTTATTTTAGGATTTTTCTTAACCTTGTTAATAATGGCACGTTTTTCTCTTGTAGAAAATATTCGAGGTCGTCCACTTCTATTCTTATTTTCCGTTGATTATGTTTCCTTGAACTTTTTTACAACACTTCTGACAGTAAATAAACTTATATTGAACTGCACTCCTATAGCACGATAAGTTAAACCTTCATTTCTGAGCCTAATGATCATGTTTTTAACACTAACGTCCAACTCCTACGATTTTGAAGTCATTTTACTGCAGTAATCGCAAAATAATGCATAGACACTTTTGGGGTAGTTTTGCAGACTTTATACCGGTAGAGTTTCTTATCAGTCGAAACACGTGACTTCAATGTAACAAAATGTGCTTTGTGCTTAGCAGTTAAAACTTTACCAATATTTTTTTGACAAGCAAATTTTCGATTTTGAAAGATAAAATCGTAGAAAATGCAAATTAAAATAAAAGTTTTACTATTTTTATATATCTAAGATGTCTTGTATTTAATTACGACAACTAAAATTGCATAACATTTTATTTATTTGTCAATGTGAATAAATTAAGGCAATTGCCAATACTTTTTTTACCCACTGTATATATATATATATATCCGGCCAGAAGACTTTCTCAAGGGTCACCTTCACACCCTCAGGCAGGGATTCAAAATAAGAGATTTTTTCTGTGAGGAATCGGCCTTTAGTCCAGCAGTATTGACCCCTCGTGACCCGAAAATCCTCTGAAATTAAGACCTAAGAGTATACCATTTTTTACAGAAATGAAACAAAACAATAAATTATTAAAAAAAAAAACGACGACCAATTAAGCAAAAAATACAATAACATAAAATAAACTATATATGAACTCTCACAACCAATTATTGAAACAAAAAGGAAAGAACATACCAGCAGCAGGTAAAAATTTTTTTACAAAAAGTGTTCTATCTTGTTCCCCGCGTCTAATTCTGTTTCTGTTTATGCCATTCAAGGTAATAAATAAGTGGAGGGTCTCAGCGCCATCTATTGAATTAGTTAATATGCAACGGAAAGTCTATTTTTATTTTAGGCAAAGGATAAATACCTAATCATCTCTTTTTTTCTATTAAAATATCAATATAGCAGTAGTTTCTGGGGAATTCATTATTAGTTAAATTTTTAATGAGATTATTTGTTGCTTCAATATAGGAAATTTTGTTATTACAAATTCTTTTAATCCTGCCAAATTGTGTGAAAATTAAATTTTTGACAATTTTAGAATGGTAATTACAAAGTTTCGTTATTTTAAAGTTAAATTCATCCCTTTTATCGTAGATACCAACTATTGATTTATCATTAGCAATTTCGATTTTTAAATCCAGAAAGGTATCTTCAAGTTGATTTTTATTTGCTTCTGTTAGAATTAAATCTTTTGGATAGCAATTAGTCACAATATTTTTATTATTTAAATTTATCAAAAATAAGTTATCAATATACCTCCAACCGTTTATTAAATTACATTTAATTATTTTTTTCTCATAGTAATGTAGGAAAATATTGATTAATACACTTGAGAAAGCTGTTCCCATTGGAATGCCCTTTACTTGTTTATAAAAATTAATTCCATAAAAACGTAATTTTCGGTAATATTAAAATTATATAATTCTAGCCAGTTATTTTTAGTAATAACACCTTCATTTATATATATATACCCTTCACCAAATTTGTTTTAACATATCTTTGAGAGTTTTCATGATAAAATTCCGAAATTTTGTACATGACCTTATTAAAGGATGGGGCACATTTTACTCACTAGGAAATTTTTGTACGGGGTCCATATAATTTTTTTTTGTTTAATCCCCTGGAAATTTTAATCGATTTCATAACATTTTACACCTTTTTTTACGCAAATTTGTAATTTACAGTATATGTCTATAATCAATATTTAAGGAATAAAGCCGCGGTCAAGGTTTTTAAGACACTCTGTATATGCACTCATGTCCAAAATTAATGTAAATGCTTTTAAGTAATTCTTAATGGCTACCAGTAAAATTTAAACAATTTATATTTTATATATTGTGAAGGACCGGTAACACGATATTAACCTTTGTTGTGGGTAAAAATGTTGTTTAGCATTAGTTTTTGAGGAACTACTGAAATTAGACCGTTTAGGCATCTGGGATTTTTGAATGCAATTTTGTGAATATTGCATTAAAACAAAAAAATTTAACCTGTTTCCAGAGAAAATGAGTTCTCTTAATCGTTTAGACGATTCCTTCAGATGGAGAGCCGTTGGCAGGCTTGAAGCTGGGCAGTCTCAAGAGGAGGTGGCTCGATGGTTACAAGTGGCACCGAAAGTGGTATCCAGGTTTTGGAATCAATTCCAAACAAGTGGTACTGTAACCAGGAAGGCCGGCCAAGGCCGTCATAGAGCAACGACACCTGCACAAGATCGCTATTTGGCATTAAGCACACGACGGCATAGGCTGACAACAGCTCCTCAACTTGCTCGAGACCTTGCTGCTGCGTCTGGAATAAGAATTTCGAGACAAACAGTACACAAACGTCTAGCAGAGAGGGCCCTTTATGCCCGGCGACCAGTTGAGTGTGTCCCTTTGACTGCATCCAACAGAAAAGCCTGGTTGTTGTGGTGTCGAACACATCAGTCTTGAGCACAGCAAGAATGGGGGCGTGTACTTTTCAGCGATTAGAGCGTCGAATCTTCATCTGGAGAGAGCGAGGAGCTCGCTATTATCCCTCCTACGTAAAAGAAATCGACAGATTTGGTGGCAGAGGAATCCTTGTCTGGGGTGGCATAATGTTGGGCAGTCGTACACCACTGCACACGCGGGTACTGTCAATGCACACTGCTATAGGGATGAGATCCTTGAAGCCTATGTGAGGTTGTTCCGTGGTGCTTTTGGCCCAGACTTCATGTTTATGGACGATAACGCGCGTCCACACAGAGCCCAGATCGTTGATGATTTTCTTGAGGAAGACGATATTCGACGTATGAACTGGCCCTCTAGGTGTCCGGATCTTAATCCTATTTAACATGTTTGGGATGGTCCCGGAAAAGCCATTGCACAGCGTAACCCTCCTCCTAATATCCTCCAAGAATTAAAAGCCGCGGAAGAATAGGCTTTGTTGTCTCAAGTATTTATTGATACCCCCATAAACAGTTCGTTGTGAAGGCTGTATAGCAGTCACGGTGGTCACACTCCATATTAGACAAGCTTTTCCCGAGATAAATCAAAAATAAATTAATTATATAGATAAACTTTTTTTTTTGTCAAAGCGGTTGGAATTCGATTTTTTTAACATATTCGGATGTTATAAATGTACCAGAAGAAAATTCTTTCACATTTACATCAAAAATGAATAATTTCTCTTTCGAATTTATCTGTGAATTTAAGTATTTTGCAGTGTATATCATAAGATCTCTTTTTTAATAAAATGGTTAATTTTTCTGAATTCAACATATTTTTTACATGTTAGATTAATATTTTTTTTTATTTTATTAATTTTATGAATATTTATTTGTTTTTTATGATTCCAGACTGCCCCACGTCCACGGTTTGTATACAATTTATTGAGGCAGGTGTTCATTTTTATAAATATTCTAATGGCTAAATAAATATAATGAAACACAAAGAATGTGACTGGTTACACTTGATAACGTGCTAATATTATTTTAATACTTTATAACTCCAAAAATTTGAATCGTTTGCAATTTTAGGCAAATAAAGGTGTGTTTTTTTATTTGCTTGCAAATCCCCTTTTAGCCCAGTGGTCCTAGGCAGTTACCTGGTACTCCTAGTTCTGCTGCCTAAATTCCCACTGAAAGAAAGCTTCATAACACATATTATAAGAACACAGTTTCTCTTTTGCAGGCACCCATGTTTTTCTTTTAAACATTACTGCTGAGAAAAGGCTTTATTATAGAAATCACATGTGAAATGTTTCTCTCTCCAGTATTTCAAAAGAATGTGTTAAAGAATTTTAATTCTTATCATATGAAATAGAATTTAATAACATTTTTCTTGAAAATAAATATAACATTTTTTTTTCACTAAAGTAACTACAATTTGAAACTATAATAAGTAAATAAATTTCAATACAGGATAAATATTTCATTCGAAATGTATATCATAACATGAACTAGTTATATATTTAAGAAACATTCAACAATTACCAGTAAATATTTTGATACAATCATTTTAAATTCTGTAATCAAAAAGTAAAAATAAATAGATAATGCACCAAGAACATAAACTTATATACAGCAACATTAACTTTCATTGCAATGCAAACAGTAAACAATCTTACAAGTGCACAGTGAATATCAATCAATGAATCATCTTAAGTAGATGATTCATTCACACGGTCTCACATAAAATCAATCAATAAATAAAAATTTTCTTCTCCAACAGCAGATTTAAAAGAAATTTGTCTAATTGAAAAAGAATAAATTTAAAATAACAAATATTTATGCAAGCAAAATCAAAAATTAAATAACGTTTAGGTAACAAATTCATTCAAGAGATGTTAAAATTATCTGTAGTGTTTAAAACAAGAAACCTACATCGTATTTAAAAAGTGCAAAATTAAACAAATTTCAGATGAACATTGTAATTTCAGATTCTGAAATTACAAAAAGTTATAGCGGATGGAAGCCAAGATAGATGAAAATATGTTTTATTAATTAAGTTTTTTATTATATAATATGTACTCCTAAAATTCTGCATTCACATTACAAAATATTTACTTTTGGCTTTACAAATCAACAAACCATTCACCAATGGAAGAAGTACTATGTTGAGTGATGAGTTTAGTTATGCATTTAAAATAAGACTCTGAGATATCCTTTCTTGCTAAAGAAAGGCAAAAAGAATACATAATGTTTACTGTCTATGAATGAATAAATTATCTGTTGTGTGAGAAAGCTTAACTATACATATCACAATCATAAGATTTTTTTTTGTTTTGTTTATGTGTGACACAATGCCACTAAATGTTATTGATGTGAAAATATTTTATTATATAAATAACAGACGCAAGCTTCATTCCAGGACTGCCTGTAAATTTCTTCTTAAATATTTTCATTATTAAAAAAACAAAAAAAAAACGTTTTTTTTTTTTTTTTTACAAAGCACGGTACATATGCATGATTTCCTTCTGATATGCCAATAAATATTTTTTAATGGAGTTTTCAAAGCAAACACTTGTTTAAATTTGTTGCAACATTCAGTTTCATAAGCATTTATATTCGTAAAAGTTTTTGAACTGCTGAGGAAATGTTTTACTGCAAAATTCAGAGGTATTCAGTTTCTCTTTTGTATAAATTAGCAGAAATTCCTCTAAATGTTTTTACAAAGATAATACTTGATTGCAGAAGAAATAAAACATAGAATCTCCATTTCATATGAAACAGTAGATATCCTTTGCAGAGAGTATACATTAATATAAAAGTCCAATTCCAAAGTTCTTCTATGTAAAGTAAGAGATTTATCAAATACTTTACAAATCTACGGTCTCTTTCTGGAATGAATTTGTAAATGTGTATTTAAATGTCCCAATTGAGAAAATGCTCTATTACAAATTACACAGACATAAGGTTTTTGTTTTGTATGTATCCGCAAATGGGTTTTTAAATTATGTTGATGCGAAAATCTTTTACCACACACATCACATGTGAATGGCTTCTCTTTTGAATGAGTGTATAAATGCCTCTTTAAATCTGAAGACGTAATGAAGGCTCTACTGCACAACTTGCAGGAATATGGTTTCTCATTAGTATGTGTCCTCATATGTGTCTTTAAATGTTCCAATCGAGATAATCCTTTATTACAAATTTCACAGACATAAGGTTTCTCTTTTGTATGTGTCTGCATATGTGTTTTTACATGTCCCTGCCGAGAAAACATTTTATTGCAAATTTCACAGGCATATGACTTCTCTTTTGTATGTGTCAACATATGCGTCCTTAAATGCTCTTGCCGATAAAATGCTTTACAGCAGATTTCACAAGTATGTGGTTTTTCTTTTGTGTGCGTCTGTAAATGTCTCTTTAAATCTGACAAATGGGAGAAAGCTTTCTTACATACCTCACATATATAAGGTTTCTCTTTTGTATGCACTCGTAAATGTTTCTTTAATTCTGATGACTCATAGAAAGCTTTACTGCACAAAGGGCAGATACATGGTTTCTCCATTTTATGCATTAATAAATGTCTCCTTAAAGAAGTTTTTGTAGAAATTCCTTTGTTGCACACCTCACATGCATATGGTTTTTCATTTGCATGGGTTAATAAATGCCTCTTTAAAGTTCCTTGATAAGGAAATGTTTTATTACATGTCTGGCAAGCAAAGAGTCTCTCTTTTGTATGCACCCGTAAATGTTTCTTTAAATAATCTTGTTGTGAAAAAGCTTTACCGCATATCTCACAATCATAAAGCTCTTCTGTTGTATGTGTTAGCAAATGTTTATTTAAATTTCCTTGTTGAGAAAATGCTTTATTACAGAATTCACAGATATACAGTTTTTCTTTGGTATGCACCCGTAAATGTTGTTTTAGTTGACACTGAGTAGAAAAGGTTTTACTGCATACCTCACAGGCATATAACTTCGCTTTTTTATGAGTCAGTAAATGTCTCTTTAAATGACTTTGCTGTGAAAATTTTTCATTACACACTTGACAAACATGTAGTTTCTCATTTTTATTGTTGGATAAAGGTATTATTAAATGTTCTTGGTGGACAATTTCATTGCCATGCTTATCAAGAATCAGTGATTTTTCTTTTGTATGTGTTAGAAGATGATTCCTTAAATTTTCCAGCTCATTAAATATTCTGCTACATATGTAACATACAAGAGATTCTTCTTCTGCATCAGTCAGCTGATAAGACTGTGAGCTTAGTTGGTAAATTAAATCTTTACTGCTCATCTTTCACATAAATAGATTCTTTTTGAAATGAACTAAATTACACAGAAATTTGATATATGATTAAATATAAAAAAACAAAATATATTTTGATACTGTAGATATAGCATTTTAAAGTTTCTTATAAAAACTCTGTAGATTTTTTTAGCAGAAAATCTTTTGGGTTTTATTTAAAATGAAAAATTTTCATAAATGAGTTCAAAAAAGTCATATAGACAATAACTATAGTTGTTAGAAAACTGTTTCCTATTTTGTAATTTCTAATTTTGAAATAATTTTCTTTAAATAAACAAATTGACTGATATAGTAAAAATTGCATATATATATCAGAAAAATTGCATCTTATATCAGAAGTTGTCCATAACACTTTTATTTTTTTAAGGGAAATTTTCTAATTCAACTATCCAGTTAGTACTAGCAAAAGAAGAAAAAAAAATGTCAAGAATCACAATTCAGCTGATTCATATGTATCCATGTTTTAAATATACAAAGCATATTAACATTTGACTGAATCTAAGCTTCAGTAAATAATTAAATATTTCTTCTGTTTTAAAATTATCATTCGAATTTGAAAACACAGAAGAAACTAACTAATTCACATCTGTTTCAATTTCCCATTTTGTAACGTTGAAATGATTTAATTGGCAAAGTTCCATATAATTAAAGGATGAATATATCCAATTGCCAGATGGTTAATTAATGGAAAATAAAACTTCTCACTTCCTTCACTTGTAGAAAAAATAGATATGTGGTTCCAAGACAGTGGTCCTTTTCTTCATTAAATTATGTTTCAAATTGTGACTTTGATCCAAAAAATACAGGCAACCAAATCTAAGTGATACACCAAAAATTTAACAAATCATATATTTAGAATTACTCAAAAGATTAAATTGTATATGAAATGTAAGATAAAAAAAACAATACATATAAGAGAATATAATATAGAAGAATATCATAGATTTTAAAGTAAGTTTTTGTCAATAAAGTACTAAACAATAGACATAGATTAGAAAAATCTCAAAATTGATTATTTTAATGGCGTGGGAAGTTCTGACACAAATTAACCTCTTTTTTTCCTATGTCAAATACATTATTTTAAATTTTTATTGGATTCTTAATAAATAATAAAAGTATGCTAATAAAAATAATAATTTTTATACAATATATAATAAAATAATAAAAATGTAGAAATATCAAAATTTAATTTTAAATTTCACAAAGTTTCTTTTTTTAAAGATGGTCCTCCCTGTGATGTAGGGAAATTGTTGCATAAGTTTTCATACAAAATAAATATTTATTTAAACAAAAGTAAAAGATTAAATTGCATACAACAAAAACCAATAATAGCTTGTTTTTACTACAATAATTTTTTTTCCTTGCTTACAAACCATCACTTTATTGTTAAGCTATCCATTAATTTAAAAAAAAAAAAACCTTAGATTTTTATGTGATTACAAAGAGGCATATACTAATTCTCGGCTTTTACATCTATCAAAGAATTAAAACCCGAAAAAGATAAATAATTTACCAGAAAAAGATAAATTATTCTAACACAATGTATTATAATTTTATAATGGTATTATTACAAGATCTTCAAAAGTGGCATATAAAAAAATTTATGCCATCAAATAACAAAAGTAAAACTGTTTTTTAGAATACTGACAGAATGCTGTCATTTAAAAATCTAACAATTTAAAACAAAAAAATATGTAAAATATGTAAACAGCTTTAGTGTTATAGCCATTGAATGAGAATGTATTCCAGAAATGTAAGTTGTATTATTAAGTTATAAAAAGAATGGACATATTACAATGACAATTTTTAAAAATATTGTAATAAATTTTCTCTAAAAACACAATTAATCATACTACAATACATATTTTATGTTCTACAAAGAAAAATTTTTATTGCATTTATTATATATCCCAATTCCTCCCATAAATATAAATTTTGTGTGTTTCTGTGTGAAGTAATAGTACATAAAAAAATGAAATACTCATCACAAATACTAAATACTTTCAACCCCTAAAATAAAATTCAAATCATAAATCAATTCATTCGTCATAAATTAAAATGAAAAAAAAAAAAACTTTTTCCCATTTTTGAAAATCATCAGCAAAAAAATGCAGATAATTTATATTTATGTGCATATTTTTCTTAGGAATTTCTGAATAAAGCATTATTACAATTTAAAAGATGAACAAGCATTAAAAAATGCCAAATACTCTAACTCTAAAAGTTAATTTTTCTAACCTGAAAGCAATAAGATGAAAATAATTGTAAAATGAAAGTAATGGAATAGAAAACTTTAAAAATATGAATGAATAGCATTTTCTCTATTTCAAGTCTTGACAGCAGAAAACAATCACCAAAGTTTAGAAAGAATGCATTTATGATTATCTATGAAAGAGTGTATAAAATAACAGTAAGACATAAAATCAGAATTTCTTTCATATAAGAAATTTAGAATAATGTATCCAATTTATTTCAAACAAATATTAAATTATGCTTTACAGAAATGAGTTCTATCATATATTTATTGATATTCAACATACTAAATCATAATACAAGAAATGTAATAGAAACTTACCTGAATAAATCTCCAAATAATTTTAAGTCTTGTGCATTTTTGACTCACTTCATGTAAGTTTTATTTACAGTTCTATAAGACAAAAATTTACCTAAAAAAAAGGGATAAAATAAGTTAATAGGAAAATGTAAAATAAAGTAGGGGGAAAAAACCACTATAAAGAAAATGAAAGCATCAATTATCCTTTTCAATACAAAAAATATTTATAACAAATTATAATCCTGCCACAACACAAAGAGCAGTGTTAATTTAAAAAATGGAAAGTTAGTTGGCTGTAAGTAGTATTGAAAAAGCTCTAGGTAAAATAAATTTTAATACAAAAACATTTTTATATCGCAATTTATTAAAAATATTTTTGAAGAAATGTGCACTATCCTCCAGTTTAATACTTTAACTTTTCATAAGTATACTAAATTTTCACTTTGATAAACATGACCTTTTCTTAAACTTGGTTCTCCATTTTAAATTTGAGACATACACCATCAATTCTTAGGAATTTAATCAAGTAATTTTGATTTAGACCTTTAATTCCTAGGAATTCCTATTTTTTATTTTAGGTACTGTCAGTCATAGTTTTTCTAAAAGAGTACTGAAAAAAACTTTAAAAAAATGCAGACCTAAAAAATGAAATATTGTAATAATTGGAAAATGGGACTAATTCATTTATCAGAAAAATATGTTACATCTCTATCTTGAACGAAAAAACATTTACATGGAATAACAAAAATTTATACAAGGCATATAAAGTATTCCCAAACTTTTTAAATATAAAAATACTACATTTAAAATGACAAAGTTGAAATGATTAATTGAAATTTACTAAATAGTTGAAGTTGGAGAATATTTTTACTAGC